>JASVEL010011503.1:0-99752 GCA_032618575.1 Nicotiana noctiflora | reverse complement strand
GTTGCATTGCGGTTAATCCCTTATAACTTTTATTAACACTTGTGCCCTAAGTGAGTCCACCATTCTGATGCAAAAATTATTTTAAATAACCATGACCATCTCAATTTAAAGGTTTTCTCCCCATTTCTTCTCACCTCATTCTTCCTAGTTAGTGAATAGCCACGCACTCTTCCATATATTACGTGGTCTCTTACCTTAGGCATTCCATCCGGCTCACCTCTTAACTCTTATTGGGACATATGTAGCAAGGAGTGTTTGTCTGAACATCACTTAACACTTATCTATTTGTAAGGCTCTTTAGAGGCTCTCTATCAAGCCCCAATTACCATCTTGGGTTGTTGTGGCAACACATTCATTTCTCTCACTCGTTCTGGCTTTCTTAGTATCCCGAAACTTTGTTTAAATCACAAATCTATGATTAGCCCGTTCTAGGAACTCACAATCTTTCACATTTGACATATGGTACCTCCTTGGGTCCCATTTCTCCCGACCTTATGACAAGTAAAAGTCTCTTTACAAACATACTATTATTTTCTAGAATCGTTGACCCTATCAGTCACGTAGCCATGCGTGAAGAATTTACATTCCTTAATCTCTTTTCTAGACCATACATGTCTTTACCAAAATATTCAAATATCATAGCTACATGGTCTCGCTCTTGTTTCATTGTATTTAAGTAGCCTCACGATGGTCCTCCCTCTCCCACATGGGGAAAATATCCTGGATCTTGACACAAGTCTTGAGTGTAGAAACCTTAGGAACATATGCCTCATATATCTATACCTCTTATATGCATACTCGACTATTAGGAAAGTTTAAGTCACCATAGTATTGATCTCATAAGTTCCCTTCTCCTATTCAGCCACGTAGGTATGGGATTCCAAGTCCCCACGCATATCCTTTATGAGTGTAACGCAACTTCGTACATTTCTGGGTCCTTATAACGTTCGTAAGACAAGGGTCTTCTCACCTAGGGTCCAATTGAGTCTTATTTCATAACTTTTTACCTCATATGAGAGACTTACACTCTCCCCATTAATCTCTTAGTCATTATCTCATATATCACGTGCTTATATAACCAATATTCTTTCACACCTTACGATCAATTATATACTTCTTGCACTAACCACGCTTGCTATTTAAGCTTACATATCAATCATCAAATCAATGCCTCTTCGTGCGGGTAATCACTTCTAATCCTTTCCCCAAATAAAGTATACTTGTAGTACTATGTACTTATACTATATATATTCATACAGTTTATTCAACAAGATACATGTGCAATCTCCATAACACCCATGTCTTTTCCCATTGGTCATGACATATGACAACACTACATGAAATAGACGAAAGAGCATTTAAACTTACCTTGAATCTCAACGCACGGGTTACAAAACAATCTTATAGTCAAGCTTTATCGCACGATTTGGAGTGATGAAGAAGGGTAATATTCCTAAATGTCCGTGTAGCCCCCTACTTATATGATGTGGTCGACAACACACCTATAAGAAGGGCACTACTAGACACGGCTCCGAGACATCCTAGGACACTTTAAAAACCATATGCTCTGATACCAAGTTTGTCACGCCCCAAATCGAGGGACATGACCGGCGCCTGACCGGGTTGCCCCAGTCAAGCGGACCTGGGTGCCTTTCATTCCCACGCGTTACCCCTGTGTTGACTGTTACTCATTAACCAAAATATCTTACCAACAATGACTGATTTCATAATGCATAAACATAACCATGTGATTTATTTACTAACAAGTTCATAATTTATATTTACAACGCCCCATACATATACATAGGCCACAATCCCACGGTTTACATGTCTACAGAGCCTCTAGGATACAAAAGGGAAATACAATACTTGCCGGTAACAAGGCTCCGGCTATACCTTACAAACCAAAATGAAATCCAAACCGAGTGGCATGAACCACACAAGGCCCCGAGGAAGAAAGGGGCTCACCAAAAACGGGCAGTGGAGGATGAAAGATACTACTGCCGATGAGCTGAAGTGCCTGCTACTGATCCACCTACAATCATAACACGAATGTAGCGCCCCCGGCAAAAGGGACGTCAGTACACTTGAATTGTACTGGTATGTATGGACAAACTTTGTCCCAAGTAAACTCAAGCCATTAAATTACATCAACAATTAATTAAGCCAACCAACCATGTTTCCACATTTTTCCTCATTTCAAATAATTCTCACACAAAGCACTTTCTACAACCAACCAATTTAACAATAACCAATCAATCACGTAAAGCACAAGTAGTCAAACAAAGGGGCAATCAGTGCCCCACAGGTTGCAAACTCTCCTGCTGTCTCCTTTCACAATTTCACATTTATTGATTTTTGTATCAATTTTTCAATAGCGATTTCGATCGCTTTCCATCCTTATTGCCCCTGACCACCCTTATTACCTCGGCCACCCTTATCACCCCAACCCACACCTTATTTCCCCACGTTGCGGCGCGCAACACGACCCCGCCTTACAGTTGAAAACACAACAATTTCAAACAGCAGATAAGGTACTACACACAATTTCAACAAGTTCAAATAAGCAACTTGCACATTGTTTCATGTTCTCAATTACTTCTCAAGCCAATATCACAACCAAGTTACAATGTTTCCACATTCAATAATATTCACACATGTATATTCAACAATTTTCCATAATTCAAGTGTTTCATCTCTTTCCACAATAAACCAATTCTCAAGTGTTTCGATTTCTTTTCCACAAGGTGCCATATAGGCCATCATAATCATTATTCACAAATTCTTTACCCAATTCAACTCTCATTTACCTTTCGGTTCATATTTCTTACCACAACACTCATAGTTCAACAACAACTTTGAATATCCAACAACAACATCAATTAATCACATACAATTTCTCAAATCAACACATGCCAAACAATTTTACACATAAGGGCGATTTCACAAGAATCAAAATTAGCCATACATACCTGGTGATGATTTTTCTTCCGTTAACTTTCTACTTTATGCTTACCCAAGATATCCTATTCTTGCCCACCTTGTTCTTGAAGACTCTTACTTCTACTTACTTCTTTTGTTTTACTAGAAATCAAGATCAATAATCATGCATGAGTGTAAAAATTCTATTTTCAAAAGCTATTATATGCAAACCTCTCTTTACCCAATTTAAAACTGAAAATCAAAGAAAATAGTTAGGGTTTTTACCTTGAAAAGATTGGGGATGTTGAATCTTTGCCCTAGAATCCTTGGAATTAAGTAGTTGAAACAAATCTTTGAAGATGAAAGATTTCTCTCTCTAAAAACCCTCTCTTCTCTCTCTAATTTTGGTGAGGTGATATGATAAAAATGAAGAAGAAGTGTGTTATATTAAAGAAGAGATCGGGTCAAAATGTTACAAAATCTGGGCCGGGGTCAAATATGCGGTCACTATGCGACCGCAGAACACACATGCGGTCCGCAAAGTGACCGCAAAATGGCCTCAAAAATTACTCCAGCTCTGCTACGAAATGCGGCCATTATGCGGTCCGCATTCCTGATCTGCGGTCGCAAAGTGCACCGCAGATTTGACATGCGATCGCATATCGACCGCACTTTTGACACAATTTTGGGCAACTCACTGTAACGTTTTGCGGCACGAATGCGGTCCGCATGTTGATTCTGCGGTCGCATTCTTGACCGCATATTTGACACTTTTTCGGAAAAATTATTTCTCTACATTTTTGAAACTTAAATCACTACCAAGGGTCCGAACCGCGGCTCGCAAGCTCGCCGCGAAGAATTCTACGCATTCCTAACACATCATTCGGACCATGACACCACATCTACTAGGTTTTATGCACAAAAATTTTACGGGCCTTACATTAACAAAGGAATTAACTTGCACTTTTATTTATCAATAGAGAAGATCAGTACACGAATTATCAACTCCGGCTATACCTTGCAAAAACCAATATGAAATCTAAACAAAAGTGGCATGAGCCACACAGGGCCCCGAGGAAGAAAGGGGCTCACCAAAACGGGCAATGGAAGGTGAAGAATACTACTGCCGATGCGCTAAAGTTCCTCCTACTGAACCACCTATAATCATAACACGAATGTAGCGTCCCCGGCAAAAGGGACGTCAATACACTTGAATTGTACTGGTATGTATGGACAAACTTTGTCCCAAGTAAACTCAAGCCGTTAAACAAGGATCACGATGACAAGACAGACAATAGATTACATCAAGAAATCAATTAAGCTAACTATCCATGTTTCCCACCTTTTACTCATTTCATATAAGCCTCAACACAAGCACGTTTAAGGTCAACAATTAGAACAACAACCAATCAACCACATAAATTGCAAGTAGTCAAATATAGGGGCAATCAGTGCCCCCAGGTTGCAAACTCTCCTGCTGTCTCCTTTCACAATTTCATATCAATAAATTTTGTTTCAATTTCATTTGCGATTTCGATCGCTTTCCATCCTTATTACCTCGTCCACCCTTATTACCTCGGCCACCCTTATCACCCCAACCCACACCTTATTTCTTCATGTTGCGGCGCGCAACCCGATCCCACCGTACAGTTTTCAAACACAACAATCACAAACAACAGATAAGGTACTACACACAATTACAATAAGTTCAAATAAGCAACTTACACATTGGTTCATGTTCTCAATTACTTCTCAAGCCAATATCACAATCAAGTTACAAGTGTTCCAAAATCGAGAATGTTCATACTGTTATGTTCAATAACTTGCCACACCTCAAGTGTTTCGTTTCTTTTCCACAAGGTACCATATATGCCATCATAGCAATTGTTCACAATTCTTTACCAAATTAAACTCTCATTTATCTTTCGGCTCATATCTCATATTACATCACTCATAGTTCAACAACAACTTTGAATATCCAACAACAACATCAAGAATTTCACACAATTTGTCAAATTAACATGAACCCAACAATTTCACACATATAGGCGATTTCACAAGAATCAAAATTAGCCATACATACCTGGTATCGAGTTTCCTTCTTTTAAACTCCCACTTTATGCTTACCCAAGATATCCTACTCTTGCAGACCTTATTCTTGAAGACTCTTACTTTTACTCACTTCTTTTTACTAGAAATCAAGTTCAATAATCATGCATGAGTGTTAAATTCCATTTTTAAAAGCTATTATATGCAAACCTCTCTTTACCCAATTTAAAACTGAAAATTAGAGAAAATAGCTAGGGTTTTTACCTTGAAATGATTTGGGGAAGTTGAATCTTGGCCCTAGAATCCTTTGGACTAAATGGTTGGAACAATCTTTGAAGATGAAGAACTTCTCTCTCTAAAACCCCTCTCTCTCTCTAATTTTGGTAAGATGATATGATAAAATGAAGGGGAAAGGCGTTATATTAAAGAAGAGATCGGGTCAAATTTTATAAAATTTCTGGGCCGGGTCAATTTTGCGGTCGCATCTGCGATCGCAGAATCAACATGCGGTCCGCAAAGTGACCGCGAAATGACCTCAAAATTTACACAAGTTCTGTTACGGAATGCGACCACAATGCGGTCCGCATTCCTGATCTGCGGTCGCAAAGTGCATCGCAAATTCATTATGCGATCACATATCGACCGCATTTTCAACATGTTTTTGGGAAACCTTCTGGTAAGCTCTACGACAAGAATGCGGTCCGCATAGCAGATCTGCGGTCGCATTCTTGACCGCAAAATTGACACTTTTCTGGAAAAATTGATTCTCTGTATTTTTGAAACTTAAATCACTACCAAGGGTCCGAACCGCGACGAGCTTGCGAGCCGCGAAGAATTCTACGCATTCCTAACACATTATTCGGACCATGACACTATAGCTACTAGGTTTTATGCACAAAAATTTTACGGGGCCTTATAGCCAAGCTTGAGAATACATGTGTTAGAACCATCTGTGTCTGACCATTCATTACTCAAGTTGATGATATACATATACAAAGGAAGAAGAATAGGCCATTTTGTTTATTCAATTGTATAGCAGATCACCCTTACTTTATATAGTGTGTTGAACAAGTATGGAGTGAGGAAGGAACTCATGGAATGATGTAACAGGTGTGGAACAAGCTCAAAAAGGTTAAGGAGATCATGAAAGGGATAAACACTCAACATTACCAAGGTGTTGAGAACAGGATCAAAAAGGCTAGGGAGGAGCTACTAGAAATCCAAGAGGAGATGAGAACACATTACAACAACCTGGTCTAATTGAAAAGGAGAAAGCCCTGAAAGAACAATTGAAAAATGGTCATTGATTGAAGAAAGCATATACAAGCAAAGATCTAGAGTACAATGTCTAAAGTTGGGAGATTCCAATTCTGCATATTTCTTTGCCCACATGAAAAACAGGAGCAACTTGAATGGAATACAAACTCTAACTAATGAAATGGGGGTCCAACTATGGCTAGAAGAGGACATAGAGGAAGAAATAATGGGGTTTTACAAGAATCTGTTAGGTTATAGAGCAAACTCTATACCTACAATCAATCCAAATGTCATGAAGATGGGAGCAGCACTTAGCAGGGAACAACAATTACATCTTATTCAACCAGTGACAAGGGAGGAAATGTGGTTAGCATTGAAGGACATCAATGACCTAAAAATACATGGATATGATGGTTTTAATGTAGTGTTCTTCAAAAAGCATGGGAAGTCATAGGAGAGGATGTGACCAAGGCCGTCTTAGAGTTTTTTTGAAACATCTCATATGTACAAGCCCATCAATTGCTCAACAATTACTTTGATACCTAAAGTAAGGAATCCTGCCAACATTAAAGAGTTCAGACCAATTTCTTGTTGCACTACTTTGTATAAAGTGATCTCTAAAATACTCACCAAGAGACTACAAAAGGTTATGGATGTATTAATTGATAAGTCTCGGTCATCTTTTGTTCCGGATAGAGTGATAACATATAACATTATCCTCAACCATGAACTAGTTAAAGGATATGGAAGGAGAGGGGTGTCACCAAGGTGGCTGATGAAACTAGATATGCAAAAAGCTTATGATTCAATTGGATGGGGATTTATGGAACAAATGATGAATGCAATGTCTTTCCTTGAACAATTTGTGAAATGGATCATATGTGGTATGCAAAGTGTTAATTACTCTATTCTAATTAATGGATCACTTACTCAACCATTTGAAACAATGAAGGGACTGAGGCAAGGGGATCCGTTATCCCCCTATCTATTTTTGATTGCAATAGAATACCTGACAAGGAAACTCAAGACACTGAACCACACCCCTGACTTTAACTATCATCCCAAATGTGAAACTGCAAATTGTGCATCTTGGTTTTGCAGATGACTTTCTTCTTTTATGCAGGGGTGATATAGGATCTATTAAGCTATTGTACAACTGCTTTATGGAATTCTCTAAAGCTTCAGGATTGGAGATCAATAAGAAGAAGAGTTATATCTACTTTGGAGGAGTACCTTAAGATATGCAGGAAGATATACTAGAGTTTCTAGAAATTCAAAAAGGTGAGCTGCCAGTCAGAAGCTTGGGGGTTCCCTTAAGTTCTAAGAGAATATCAGTAGCCTAATGTCAGCCTCTAATTGACAAAATTACTGGTAGAATAACCTCATGTATAGCTAAATTTCTATCATATGTTCAGTTGATTAAAAATGTCCTCTTCTCCATTCAAATTTTTGGACACAAATATTTGTGCGTCCAAAGAAGGTCACTAAGTGAATTGATGCAATTTGCAGAAGTTTCTTGTGGACATGTGAGGGTAATATATCCAAGAAGGCTTTGCTTTCATGGGAGAAGGTATGTATGCCAAAGTCAGCAAGGGGATTTAATATTATTAGTATAACATCGTGGAATAAGGTTGCTATATGTAAACAATTTTGGAACTTATGCAAAGAGAAGAATAAGCTTTGGATTCAATGGGTATACAACTATTACATTCGATATAGGAGCATATGGAAAGTACAAATGAAACAAACATCATGGATGATGAGCAAGATTATGAAAGCGAAGAAGACATTTGAAGAAAGAGGCTCTACTTTTGAAGACATTAGAAGGATGAGCAAGTGTTCAATCAAACAAATATACCACAACTTGAGAGGAAACTTCAACAAAGTGAGCTGGAGGAGAGTTGTATGTAGAAATGGTGGATGTCCAAGGTGGACATTCACACTAACAATCATAGCACATGGAAAGCTATATACTAAAGATAGGTTGAGTAAATGGGGAATGCAAGTTGACCAGGAGAATATACTGTGTACAAAAGAGCATAAAACTATTCAACATCTATTCTTTGAGTGTTCCTATGCAGATAAATTGTGGGGCAATCTATTGCAATGGCAAGGTATAAGGAGATCAGTATATGGATGGACTGAGGAGTTAGCATGGGCTGAAAAATGGGCGAAGAGACAAAATGCAAACACTGAGTTGTTCATGATAGCATTGGCAGCATGCGTATACCATGTATGACAGGAAAGAAATGCCAGGATATTCAAAGAGAAGGCTAGAAAATGGGAGATACTGGGAAAATGGATTATACAGAAGTTACACTATCGAAGCAACATACAAGTAGAGAAAGCACTATGTAGATTAGACTCGTATTCAATGTAATTAGTTCAAAAGATATAGCTATAAAAAGGTAGTCAAGGGGGGAAGTAGTACAGAAAGGTTAGGTGTGATGATCGACCGTTGTCTCATGTATTACAACCCCATTTTTCCCAATTATTACTTCTTCATATTTCATTATTGACATCGGGTGAGTTAGAGTGGAATTGGATTGGTTTGGATAGGAAATGAGACACTTAGTCTTTTTAAGGAAGGCATATATTGGAAAGGTCAACTAGATGTTGACTATTGAGTTAGAGGTCTCAGATATGAATTCGGGTGATTCGGTTAGCTTCGGGGGATGAATTTTGACGAATGTAATCGGAAGTGAGTTTGGAGGTCCGGTGTAGAATTAGGATTGAATTGGCGAAGTTAGTATTTTGGCAAATTCTGATTGATAGTTGAGATTTTGATCTGAGGGTCGGAATGGAATTCTGAGAGTTGTAGTAGCCCCGTCAGGTGATTTTGGATATGTGTGCAAAATTTCAGGTCATTCGGAGGTGTTTTGGTCGGGTTTTTAATCAAATGCATAATTCAAAAGTTTTTAAAAAACTTAGGCTTGAATCCGATGTGATTTAATGGTTTTAGCATTGTTTGATGTGTATTGAGGATTGGAACAAATTTGGATGAGGTTTTAGGACGTGCTGGTGTTTTTAGATGTGGTCCCGGGGCCTCTAGGTGAATTCGTCTAGTTAAACGAAAGTGTTGAAGTTTGCTGTGGGTTATTTTTGTTGTCATCTGGTATTTCCACTTCTGCGAAAATGGACCGCAAAAGCGGGTGAAGTATCGCGGAAGTGGTTAGTTGTTGGCTTGAGAGGTTCTGCAGAAGCGGAAGCATTTTCGCATTTGCGCGTCCGCAGAAGCGGACGGTTAACCGCAGAAGCGGACGGTTAACCGCAGAAGCGGCTTTGGTCGTTAGGAGGGAGTTCCACAGAAGCGAAATCTAAGCCGCATAAGTGGAAGTTGGCTTTTAATGAGGACCGTAGAAGCTGGAGTTTTGGCCGCAGAAGCGGTCCCGCATAAGCGGAAGCGAGACCGCAGAAGCGAAAGTCGCTGCGCAGAAGGGTTTTTATATTATTATTTCATCCGTGAGCCTATTCATTTTTACTTCATTGCTAACCACCTTAAGAGCTTTTTGGTAGAAACTTAAGAGGATTTTGACAGGAATTTATTGGAGGTATGTCTCGTGACCTAGAAGCGTTATTTTGTTGAAGAATCAACCTTTAATTCTTGGAAATTTGGGTAAAAATTGGAAGAACTAGGGCTTGGTTTTTGAAATAAAATTTGGGATTTGAAAGGGCATTTCAACTCCAATTATGGTAAATTTGATATGCACGGACTCGTGGCGAGACGATGAGTCCGGTGATGTGAATTTTGTAATATTTTGAGATGTGGGCCCGGGGCTCGTGTTTTGCCAACTTCATGATTTTTGGTATTTTTTCGAGTCCTTTCGATTGGGTTATGTTTCCTTGGCCTATAGTAATATATTCCTTGTGGTTTTGATCATATTCGGCATGCGAGGAGGTTGATTCGAGAGGAAAAGGCATAGTGAGCTAGACTTGTGGCCGTCTTAAAACCCCGGTATATCACATTGTGATGCTATATTGAGGTGAGACACGTACTCTATGACGAGTGCGGGGTCGTTTATGATTGGGGACTATGACTTAGTCCGTCCCCGAGTGATGTTCATACTGTGTTCTCGACTACAGATTGATTGGTAATCATCCTACTTGGATTTTATGGATATATTTGGGCTTTGTGTTGATTACTTGAGTTATTTAGGGATTATTATCACTGTTCCCATGATACTTAGCATGTTAAATGATTTCAGTCCTGAGTTAAACACTATTTTGAAATATTCAGTCATATTTCTTTGGTTTAAAACTTAAAATACATTTTTATGCCATTTGGAGCTGAGAGCTATTAATTGATACTGCTCTAGTGGCTCACTTGCATATTCTGGACTGAGTGTGGATCAAGCTGCACGGCGCAGCGATGTTATGATGATATTGCACTTGGGGTGTAGGAGCCCCTCCAGAGTTTGAACCCACA
Source organism: Nicotiana noctiflora (assembly GCA_032618575.1). Lineage (NCBI taxonomy): Eukaryota > Viridiplantae > Streptophyta > Magnoliopsida > Solanales > Solanaceae > Nicotiana > Nicotiana noctiflora. The sequence continues at coordinate 89,098 of JASVEL010011503.1, read as the reverse complement.
TTGAGTGCGGGTACCCAAATGGATCGGGATGCGTGCCGCAGCGGTCATATGCATTGGATTGTTGTCACGACCCGGATTTTCCCCCAACATCGGGATCGTGATGGTGCCTACTCGTGGTAGCTAGGCAAGCCACTGCATTCATACTATCCTGTTTTTAACACAATTTTAATTAAATAAATGCGGAATACTTTATCGAAATAGAAATAACTAATTACAAAGTGAAAATCATACTGAAATCCTCTACCCAAGACGTGGAGTCACCAACTCACGAACTACTATGGAATACTACACATAAAAGTCCGAAGGAAATATAACATAATTCTGTTTGTCTCGGAACAAAGAGACTACAGCTAATAACATAAATAAAGAGAGAGACGCCGGGTCTGCGGACGTCTGCAAGCTACCTCGGTCTCAAATATGATCAACTCCCACGCAATCGATTTACTGCTGCTGCTGCTCCTGATCGTAACCTGGACCTGTGCAAAAACGCACAGAAGTGTAGTATCAGCACAACCGACCCCATGTGCTGGTAAGTGCCTGGCCTATCCCGCGAAGTAGTGACAAGCCTAGGACCAGACACCCACATAAACCTGTGCAATTCAATATATATGTATACCACAGAATAACATGAAATAACCAGGTAATAACACAATAAGGAATATCTCAAAGAATTCAACAATTAACCACAGTTAATAAATTCACAAGGAAAAACAAAGTATAATGTAAACACAAGTAATATCAAGTCAAGGAATAGCAAACAGATTGCACGGCATCACCCTTCGTGCTTTTACTCTCATCCTCACCAAATAAGCAAATAAAGTACACGGCATCACCCTTCGTGCTTTTACTCTCATCCTCACATCCATAGTACGGCATGATCCTTCGTACATGGTTCAATAATAGGGCACGGCATGATCCTTCGTGCATAATCAATAAAACATGGCACGTCATTAACCTTCGTGCATAAATAAATAAACACGGCACGGCATCACCCTTCGTGCATTATCACTCTTCCTCACCCAAATAACAATCACAGTTAAGGGCAAAGAAAGAAGCGGTAATTCATAAACTGTCCCAACAAGGGCAATCAATAATCATCTTCACAACAAGTCCCGACAAGGGAGAACAATAACAATTCATCTGTAATATATCTCAAAATAATCATTTTCCAACGACTCACGGTCATACTAGACGCCGGTGTATGGATGCTCGTCACCACAGCCCATACACCGCACTCGATCACATAACACATAACACATAATCCTATTCCCTCAAGCTAGGATAGAACAAACACTTACCTCGAATGTTTATGAACAATTCAATCCGTGGAAATGTCTTTTTCTTTCAAATTTAGCTCCAATCCAATCGTATCTATACACAATTGATTTAATATCATCAATACTACTCAACAAACTAATTCATATGATCAAATACAACTTTTACAACATTCTACCCGGAATAGTGAATTTCAACCCCGGGCCCACATGGTCGGAACTCGGGGTTAGGACCAAAATCCGGTTACCCATCCCCCCACGAGTTCATGTATATGATTTGTTTCAAAATCGGACCTCAATTCGAGGTCCAATTTCCCAATTTATGAAAAACCCTATATTCTAACAAAACAAGAAATTCTACCATGAAAACCTTTGATTTCTATTGAAAAACATGTTTAATGATGTTAGGAATTGAAAGCATTAAGTAAAAAGTGACTTACAATTGTTTTGATGAAGAAGGAATCCGTGAAGAATCGCTTGTTTTGTAAAAAGTGAAGAAATGGACTGAAAATCGTGTTTTACAGGTCTCTGTGTTCGCATTCGCGAACATGGGTTCGCAATTGCGAACCCCGACCAATTTATGGAGTTTGAAAAATAAGCTAAGGCTGGGAAGTTCGCATTTGCGAACATTTGTTCGCATTTGCGAACTCTGGCAGAAAAAAGGAGTGTTCGCATTTGCGAACTAGTGTTCGCATTTGCGAACACAGGCAGTATTGGGCAGTGTTCGCATTTGCGAACAATGGTTCGCATTTGCGAACACAGGCAGTATAGGGAATGTTCGCATTTGCGAACTTTTGTTCGCATTTGCGAACATAGGCCGGCCCTGGGGACTTTCGCATTTGCGAACAAGGCTGGGCATGAGGGGTTTCGCATTTGCGATCAGGGTTCGCATTTGCGAGCCCTGCCTTGTACTGCCCCCTTCGTAATTGCGAGAAATACTTCGCAATTGCGAAGCAAACAGCTGGGTGAAAAACCAGCAGTGCAAAAATTCAGAATTTCATCCAACGGCCTATCAAATATTTACCCGAGCCCCCGGGCTCCCAACCAAACATGTACACAACTTCAAAAACACATTACGAACTTGTTCGTGCGATCATATCGCCAATATCACATCGTTTTCATCAAATCAAACCTCAAGTTCATGATTTTCATACTTTTGGTTTTCAAAACTTTCAAACTTGGAACTCAAGGTCCAAAACATCTCAAACGACATCCGAATGTCACCAAACTTTACTGAAATCACATATATAATATTTAAGACTTGTACCGGGCGTCGGAACCAAAATACGAGCCCGATACCAAGGTCAATTAATTCATTTCCTTTAACAATTACATCAAAAACAATTTCATAGAAAAATTCATAACTTGGGCTCTAGGCCTCGGAATTCGACTCCGGACGCATGTCCAAGTCTCATATTTTCCTACGGACCTCTCGGGACCATCCAATCTCGGGTCCGGATCCGTTTACCAAAAATGTTGACCGAAGTCAACTATACCAATATTAATATCATTTTTATCCAAATTTCTCATAGAATTCATATTTTCTATCACAAAATCTTTCCCGCTACATGCTCGGGTTGTGCACGTAAATCGAGGCAATATGGAATGAGGTTTTCAAGGCCTCAAAAGCTCGAAATGATTAATAAAATAAGTGATGACCCTTTGGGTCGTCACAATTGTATTCATGCATTGATATTTATCTGATTTACCTGCCATCAAGTTGTTGCTATTTCCCCATTAATTATGTTGAATTGCTAGTTATAGCTTTACATTGTCATAGTTCGTGAATTCTTATCTTCAGTCATTATATATGCTTATTACTCACTAAGTTGGAGTACTCACTTTACTCTCTGCACCATGTATGCAGACACAGGTGTTCCGGAGTCTTAGTAGAGTTATTGCAGTTCTCCAGATTATGACAGGAGTTGTCGAGGTAGCTGCCTGGCGTCCGCAGGACCCGACTTCTCCCCTTATCCTTTTTGTCCTTCTACATCCTAGACTTTTTGTATTATTGTGGATTCACTATTGAGTTGTATCTAGAGGCTCTAGACTCGTGATCCAAATCTATTGGGAGTTGTTTTGACAGCTATTATGGGTTTTCTATAGTGTGTCTACTTACTATCAGATTATTAATCTAGTTAACTACTAAATTGACTCAGCTAATTGGTAATGGGTTTTCGTGCTTGGGTTGAAAGTGTTCAATGGTTGGGCTTGCTTAGCAATTGTGTTTGGCGCCATCACGACCAAGAATGGGGTCGTGACAAGTTGGTATCAGAGCCTAGGTTACTAGGCCTCACGAGTCATGAGCAGGTTTAGTAGATGTGAGCATGTGATTTTTGCCTCACATGAATTACTCCCACAAAATCAAAATAAAAATTGTCCGTTTTTATTGTGTGCATTTTTGTCAATTTGCGTGATATTTTTGGTAATTGTTTGTGTCACACCCCAAAATCTGAGGAGCACGACCGACACTCTACCGGAGGACCCCAGTCAAGCGGACCTGGAATTACCTTTCCTATCCCATGCATTACCCCGTGATTTCCAATATACATTATCCTTTTGAAATAGCAATTTAAGACTTAAGCAAAAACTTACCACTTGAGTTCATTTCTTCCTTTTATCAATTCCAACATTGGATACCAATTACTTACAAAAATATACATACCACATTTACTAACATGGATCGTGATCCCGAATCGTACAGTTACTACCCAAAATACTTTATACATCACCCACATTGTGTCTACGGAGCCTCTATGAATACTAGAAACTCAACCAATACTTGCCGGCGATGAGGCGCAGCTATACCTTACAATACACAATAAACTCAAAAGAAGGTGGCATTAACCACACATGACCCCAAGAGGAAGTGGGGCTCACCAATGCAACCGATGGAGAGTGAAAGAGTGCTACTGCCGGTGGACTGGAATACCTGCTATAGAACCACCTACAATCATAACACGAATGTAGCGCCCCCGGCAAAAGGGAGTTCAGTACATTTGAATTGTACTGGTATGTATGAACAAACTTTATCACAAGTAAGATCAATCACTATGCAGATAACAAATAGTAATAGAATCAATAATCAAATGCACATGAAAGGTACAATCAAGCCAAATAAGTTTTCAATCTCTCCTGTTTTTCCACCTTCCACAATTCCACATCAATGATTTCGCAATGTTTCTCATATTCTCATTTCAATAATGATTTCGATCACTTTACCTTGGCCACCCTTATCACCACAACCCACACCTTATTACTTCGTGTTGCGGTGCACAACCCGATCCCACCGTATAAGTCACAGTTCACAAACAACAAAACAACCACAATTCACAAAGAATAACAACAACAATTCTTAAAGAACAACCACAACAATCCACAAGAATTTCCGTAGCCATCAATACCATTTTCATCATTTTCAACAACTCATATGCAATTTAAGTCACCACCATAATTACCCACAACAGGCAAAATATGTTATTACCACAGTTGTTCTAATTGCATCAATTATGATTTCTTTCCATCATTTGTTTCTCAACTCTTGCCACATAACACTTTCACAATCACACTTGGCTTATTGCCAATTTCATACACCATCATATTCGAAAAACATAAACAACAACATTCAAGATGTATAAATCACAAAAATTCATGAAATAGGCCATCTTGCCTTAACACCCGTGAAACAACCAAAATTCACAAATAGTTCACATAAATAATACGTACCAATTTCTCGTATTCCAACAAAGTGACTTTACAAAGGTTAAAGTTAGCCATACATACCTCGTTTAAGCTTTCCTTAAGTTACTACGACGTTTCGAAAATTCTAAAAATCCCAACCTACTTGAAACATAGCAAAATTAAATACAATTTAGGAAGACATTTATGGTTTCAGCTCCTTGTAGCATTTTATCAAACACTAATTGGGCATCTTGATTTTTAATATTCTTTTACAATATTTTCCTTCATTCCAAAACCCAATATTTACCTATTTATGTTCATAAATCTTCCCACAACTCTATTTGCACAAGCATGCATGCATAATACTACTATACCAAGAATCATATCTCAATAACACATCTCACAACCTTTACAATACCAACATAAACTAGGTTAGGAACCTATGGCTCCCAATCACGCCCATGAGTTCTAATGTTTGTATCTTACATAAATAATTGCCATAGAGTAGTTGGAAATGATATACATACCTCTTGTAGTAAGAATTTTAAGAATCTCCAGTTGAGGTGTTCTTGAAGAATTCAAGAATTAGAAGGGAAATCTAAGGATTTTGAAGATTAATCCTTGTTAGTATAAGTGTTTAAGGCGTATAAATTACTCAAAGTACTCTAAAAACCTTACCTTAGATCATAGGGATGAAGTTTGGGATGAAACCCCTTTGAGAGAGCAAGCCATAACCTCAAAAATGAGTTGGGAACACTCTAGACCGGACTTTGGGGTATTAAAACTTCCCAGGTGCACGAAGTGTTGCCCAGATGCGCGAAGTGTGCAAACGTCGCGCATTTTTCTGAGCATTCTGCCTCAAATGCGCGAAGTATACGCAAAGTTCATTTCGTGCAAGTTTTTGCCCATCTGACACCTGACGAGTAAAATGATCATAACTTTCAGTATACACCTTCAAATGACGAACGGTTTGTTGCGTTGGAAACTAGACTCAAAGGTTAATTTGATATGTTGATCCTCACACAACTCCTTATATAACTGGAGATATGATCGTTCAAAGTAAGGTCTTGTGTGCACTCTTTTACAGATTTCGTCTAATATTCAATTTTCCAATTTGGCTTAGACTTAGGCCTTTCCTAAGTCCCCAAATCACTTATAATGAGACTTATACACTTATTAATATCTATTGGTATCCATAATATTATAAATCCTTATTTTCACACGAGATAAAATAATTTAGCCTACATTTGCACAACGAAATATTAAATTACTCGAAAAAAGAATTTCGGGGCCTTACATTCTCCCCCCTTAGGATCATTCGTCCTCGAATGAGGATTGAGGTCCGTTCACTAGCCTTCCTTATGTAACTTCAGTTTGTTCACATATTGAAATATATCAATAGCCACGAATTTGGCTAACTCCATAAATTTCCGAAAATTTTGCCAGAGTTTTCTTTGTAATATGGACATATCCACCTGTCAGAGAGCCCCCGAAACATATTTCCAAGCACCATTACACATTTCTGTTATCCTTACAACTGGTATACAATTGATTACCTCAATAACCTGTACATATTCATACACTTTAAACAACTTACACGTAGTTCATTCTTTTATATCATAATTTGCACCCGGTTCAATCAAGGTCATTTAATTTCCACATAACTAAGTCATTTCAACGAGCCCTGTACAATCCAGTCACTTTAACATGCCATAAATGCTTCAATTAACCATTACCAATCTACTATATCATTAATCATTTACCTACCACATAAGTTTCACGAAATTTTCATTTACTTCAAGGGTTGCACATTACCCAAATAGCAACAACATTTGCAATCTGGCACATATTGGGAAGTTAAAACAATAAGGCAATTTCGGGAAAATAGGGTGCCTTTGCACAAATCTGAACACTACCTAAAATTGCTTAAAGATAACCATTCACACGATCACTACTATACTTGTTCGATCAACTGGGGATTTTCTCTTTCATTTGTTTTTCTGCTTCCCACATGGCTTCTTTGACTTTTTGACTTCGCCACAATACTTTAACTAAAGCAATTTCCTTGTTCCTCAATTTTCGGACTTGCCCATCAAGAATAGCAACCGGACCCTCTTCATATGATAAGTGTTCACTCACCTCAATAGTCTCAAATGGCATGATGGAAGATGGATCTCCAACCACTTTCTTCAACATAGACACATAGAACAACGGGTGTACTAATGACATTTTAGGGGGCAATTCCAGCCTATAAGCGACCTGCCCTATCCTTTGAGCAACTCGATATGCCCCAACATATCTAAGACTCAACTTCCCTTTCTTACCGAATCGCATGGCTCCCTTCATAGGAGATACCCTCAAGAATACCCAATCTTCCACTTGAAATTCCAAGTCTCTTCGACAAACGTCCATATAAGATTTCTATCGACTTTGAGCAGTCTTCATCCTTTCCAAAATGACTTTAACGAAGTGAGCTGATGTCACGACCCCAATCCCGGTCGTGACGGTGCCCAACACAACTGCTAGGCAAGCCCGACCATTTACACTCTCACCCCGAGCATGAAGCTCAAATCAATTACCTGAATATTATTATCAACAATAAAACTAAACTGAATAATCACCCAAAGATCTAGGGTCACGAGTCTAGAGCCTCTAAACATGATCGGATAACAATATATGAACAAATTACTCAAGTCTGAATAATGTATATATAAAGGAAAACTGGAATAAGAAGAGAAGCCAGGTACTGTGAACGCCGGCAGCTACCTTAGCAACTCGGATAAACACTGATAAAAGCTGGAGTGCTCGTCTATCCCTCCTGTGTACCTGAATCTGCACACAAAGGTGCAGGGAGTAGGGGTGAGTACTAAGTACTCAGTGAGTAATAAATATATATCAATAACTGAAAGCTAGAAATCCACAGAATACCACAGAGTAAAGCTAAACTACAGTCCGATTCCTCCTACGAACTAGCAATAACAGTAAATTACAATTATCACAGATAATTCACAGACAAAGATGCAATGCAATGCACATAACCGCTACGACGTGTAGCCCGATCTATTTAACATCGACGGCACTCACTGGGGGTGTGTACAGACTCCGCATGGGCTCCTACAGCCCAAGTGCAATAATGCTGCGGCGTGCAGTCCGATCCTTATATCATCTGCTGCGGCGTGCAGCCCGATCCACATATCATCTGCTGCGGCGTGCAGCCCGATCCATCATCAGTCCAAAACATACATATAATCCACACAACAGTTCAAAATATTTATTTCCAGATTCTAGTTCATTAATTATGAAAATACTTTAATTTTATTTAATTTTCCAAGAGCAGGCGACTTAGCATTTCAACATGGTGATTTCAAACCAGGACTGAGATCAGTGATAAGCAAATAGAGCTATCACATATATAACTATCCCCTAGGGATACTACATGTCGGCACAAGGCCCTAAACATGGCTTACAACCCACAAATATATCAAACACAGTATGTGTTTCAACCACATATATCATATTATTCATATCTGGGATGGACTAAGTCTCAATCCCCACTCACAATCAATCCCGCACCTGCCACGGGGTGCGAGCCACGCCCTACTAGCGTCACAATGTGCTAAGCCAGGGTTTCGAACCCTCGGGCTACCATATACACAAAGTACTCACCGCTAGCCGGCTGTAGACTCGTCCGCGATGCCTTTTACTTTTGAATTTGCCGCCTCGTGCGTCGAATCTAGTCAAACCACAACAATTATATCTAATATGGGTCAAAGAAACATAACCCAATTTAATTTACTTGAATTACGCAATAATTCACCAAGTTGGTAAAACCCAGACCCCGGGCTCGCTTCTCGAAAAATTCCGAAATTCATACCAACGGATTCCTCGTCTCGCCACGAGTCCGTGCATATAAAATTTATGGAAATCGGAGTTCGAATGGCCTTTCAAAAGTCAAAATCTCATTTTCATAATTTAGGCCCTAATTCTTCACAATTTCTACCAAAATTCATGAGTTTTGATGTTAATTCTAGCATATTATTGCGTTTTTGAGTCAATAAACTTACCTCCAATGTTTCCCTATTGATTTCTCTCTTCAAAGCTATCAATTTGCTCTCAATGTGGTGCAAAAACGGAGTAAATAATGAAACCCTCGCGTCTGCTATGGTTTATATCTGTTTCTGTTAGACATCAAATTTGCCTTATGCGATCGCGACTCCCCTCATGCGATCACGATTCACAACTTACCGGCCTCACGCGATCGTGACTCCCTTCATGCGATCGCGTATCACAAAAATTCAGACCATATTGTTTTTCTACGCGATCGCGTAGACTCTCATGCGATCGCGATGGACAACTGGGTAACTCTACGCGATCGCGACCGTGTCTCCTGCGATCGCATTGATCTTGCTCCTGACCTTACGCGATCGTGTCCCTCGCCTTGCGATTGCGAAGGGTAAAATTCTCGCCCTCTCAGTACTCTACGCGATCGCATGCCCATTAGTGTGATCACAGAGAGTAAATGTCTGCTGCACTTATTACAACAAACCAACTCTTTCCTTTGGCCAAAAATGGTCCGTTTGGACCCCCGAATTCATCCCGAGGCCCCCGGGACCCCAACCAAAAGCACAAATACATCACATTACCTCATTCAAACTTGCTCGTAACATAACAACGCCATCGTAAACATCAAAATCACAAATTTCACACCGATTCAAGCCTAAGTTTCTTTAAAACTTCCGAAACTAACATTCGATCTAAAACCCAACCTAAACATCTCCGAATGACATGAAATTTTGCATGCATATCCCAAATCACCTAACGGAGCTACTACAACTCTCGAAATTTCACTCCGAGCCCCGGATCAAAATCTCACCTACCGTTCGGATTTCATCAAAATTCAACCTTAGTCAATTCAAGCCTAAAACTGCACCGGACCTCCGAATTCGATTCTGATTGATCTCCTAAGTCATAAATGATCCCCCGAAACTAGTCAAATCATCAGATTTCCATTCCAAGCTATCTAACTCATCAGTCAACATTCGGTTGACTTTTCCAACCTATTCTTCTCATAAAGAGATTTTTGGCCTCATTTCTATTCTAATTCTCTCCGATTTGCTTCTAACTCTCCAAACACATATAAATTAGCATATTGAAGTATTAAATGAAGAAAATGGGGCGATAACTCCCGTAACGACGGGCCGGGTCGTTACAGCTGATTTGGTGAGTCGATCTACTATCACCCAAATTGAGTCAAATTTACGCTGAGTGCGAGGTAACCCTACTTCGAAATCCATTTTGATCATCTCCCATTTCCAAATTGGTATTTTCATAAGTTGTGTTAACCCGCCAGGCCACTAATGCTCAGCCTTTACTTGCTCAAGATTCGAACACTTAGATACAAAGTCCGCTACACCTCTTTTTATACCGTTCCACCAATAAATATCTTTAATATCATGATACTTTTTTTGTAGACCCTGGGTGCACGGAATATCTAGAACAATGAGCCTCCGCCATTACCCTCTCCCGAAGCTTATCCACATCCGGAACACATATCCTTCCTTGACATCGCAATACACCATCCTTGCCGTCGAGTGAAAATGCCGAAGTCCTGTTGTTAAAATTGACTCCTTTATATGTGCCATTGTTGGGTCAATAAACTACTTTTCCTTGACTTCCACTACAAGTGACGATTCTGCTCCATTATACACCCTAACATCCCCCTCGTCTGAGGTCGAAATGCAAACCCCTAGACTAGCCAATTGATAAACCTCCCAAGTGAAAGTCCTCTGATCCGCTCCCAAATTAGCTAAACTACCCATAGACTTCCAACTGAGAGTGTCGGCCACCACATTCGCCTTCCCTAGATGGTACAAAATGTTCATATCATAATCCTTGAGCAATTCTAACCACCGTCATTGCCTTAAGTTCAAATCCTTCTGCTTGAAAAATTATCATAGACTCTTATGGTCTGAGAACACATCCACATGGACCCCATAAAGATAATGCTGCCATATTTTAAAGCAAACACAACTGCCGCGAGCTCCACCATGTGTCGGATAATTCTTCTCGTGATTCTTGAGTTATCTCGAAGCATACGCTATAACCTTCCTGTGTTGCATCAACACACACCCCAAACCAACCCTGGAGGCATAAAATATCACCTTAACACTTTACATTATTAGTGGAACATCTTTATCATATTCCTCTTACATAAGACCTTCCACGAATTGAGTTCTACTATAATTTCCCTAATATGGTTACAATCTCATGTGAATAATTGCTACTAACTCTTCAAAATTCTCAACAAAAGACATTACTGAATGAATTTTCTCATATGAACTTCTATCTCAAATGAATAGCACTGGCTAACTTACAAACATACCCTAAATAATACTAACTTGCACAACATTGTATCAAATGTAAGGTAACATTGTGCTCTAACTTTTCTTAGCCAACCTCTTCTCCCCATATGTGCATTATAGAATTTAAGAAACTGCACTACTTCCCCTGTGAAAATTCCTTCCATCCCTCTTTACGGTTAAACACCTCTCAAAACGTATATCAGCAACCTCTATATGTATATAATTTAGGAAGGGTCACTAGCCCGAGAAGGGCATTCTCTGAAACTTTAAATCGTCCTCAATTCTTCAACAACGTCTTTTGGTTTTACTCTTAAGTGTAAGGCTTAGTCCACCTGATTCTATCCTCGATGAGTAACTCGCCTCATTCCTCATATTGTAGTTACCAATAAAGTTCCCTGATATTGCGGTTTAAGAGTTACCATGCTAAACACGTCTGGTCCGCAACAAGTGTTCATCCTCTTTCAATCTATTTCGAACCTTTCATTTGCCCTTAGGGTAGATTGTGTTACCTTTCCCTTATTGATAAACTTTTGGCATGGACAATATGCTAGTGCCATATTTTCTTTCCAATTGGAACTTTCATTGCCATTCTATTTTGCGGATAGTGCATAATTAATAGCTCTATTGTCCCACACATTTATCTACCTCCCGTGAACTTGTAATATCATTATGCCTTGTTTAATCAGTTTACAGTACCACAACTTCACCAATGGTATTCTCACTTCCCATTGTATGTAGACATAAACTATCTCTAGACCCTTTAGTTGATATTCAGTGTCACCTAAGTCGGTTGCATTGCGGTTAGTCCCTTATAACTTTTATTAACTCTTGTGCTCTAAGTGAGTCCACCATTCTGATGCAAGATATTTTATGATAACCATGACCATCTCAATTTAAAGGTTTTCTCCCCATTTCTTCTCACCTCATTCTTCCTAGTTTGTGAATAGCCATGCACTCTTCTATATGTTACGTGGTCTCTTACCTTAGGTATTTCATCCGGCTCACCTCTTAACTCTTATTGGGATATATGTAGCAAAGTGTGTTCGCCTGAATATCACTTAACAGTTATTTGTTTGTAAGATTCTTTAGAGGCTTTCTATCAATCCCCAAATACCATCTTGGGTTGTTATAGCAACACATTTATTTCTCCCACTCGTTCTGTCTTTCTTAGTATCCCGGAACTTTGGTTAAATCACAAATCTATGATTAGCCCATTCTAAGAACTCGTAATCTTTCACATTTGACATATGGTACTTCATTGGGTTCCATTTCTCTTGACCTTCTAAAGAGTAAAAAAAAACCTCTTTACAAACATACTCTTATTTTCTAGAATCATTGACCCTATCATTCACATTGCCATGCGTGAAGAATTTACCTTCCTTAACCTTCTTGGGGTACTAGTTGTCTATCATTAGAATATCCTTTCAGAGAGTCACGTTACCCATTATCTCTAGACCACACATGTTGTAAGGCCCCGTAAAAATTTTGTGCATAAAAACTAGTAGCTGTGGTGTCATGGTCCGAATAATGTGTTAGGAATGCGTAGAATTCTTCGCGGCGAGCTTGCGAGCCGCGGTTCGGACCCTTGGTAGTGATTTAAGTTTCAAAAACGTAGAGAATTAATTTTTCCGAAAAATGTCAAATATGCGGTCAAGAATGCGACCGCAAACCTGACATGCGGACCGCATTCTTGCCGCAAAATGTTCCAGAGAGTTTCCCCAAAATCGTGTCAAAAGTGCGGTCGATATGCGATCGCATGTCAAATCTGCGGTGCACTTTGCGATCGCAGAATCAACATGCGGACCGCATTCTGGCCGCATTTCTTAACAGAACCTGTGTAAAATTTGGGGCAATTCTGCGGTCACTATGCGGACCGCATGTTGATTCTGCGGTCGCATAGTGCACCGCATAATTGACCCCGACCCAGATTTTTGTAACATTTTGACCCGATCTCTTCTTTAATATAACACACTTCTTCTTCATTTTATCATATCATCTTACCAAAAATTAGAGAGAGAAGAGAGGGTTTTTAGAGAGAGAAATCTTTCATCTTCAAAGATTGTTCCAACCATCTTAATTCCAAGGGATCTTAGGGCAAGGATTCAACTTCCCCAATCTTTTCAAGGTAAAAACCCTAACTATTTTCTTTGATTTTCAGTTTTAATTGGGTAAAGAGAGGTTTGCATATAATAGCTTTTAAAAATAGAATTTTTACACTCATGCATGATTATTGAACTTGATTTTTAGTAAAAAGAAGTGAGTAGAAGTAAGAGTCTTCAAGAACAAGGTTGGCAAGAGTACGATAGCATGGGTAAGCATAAAGTAGGAAGTTAACGGAAGAAAACTCATCACCAGGTATGTATGGCTAATTTTGATTCTTGTAAAATCGCCCAAATGTGTGCGAATTGTTTTGGCATGTGTCAAATTGAGAAATTTTACGTAATTCTTTGATTTCCTTGTTGAGCATTCGATTGATGTTGAACTACGTGTGGTGTGGTATGAAATATGAATTGAAAGATAAAAAGGTAATCGAGATTGGTAAAGAATTGGGAACAACCATTGTGATGGCATATTTGGCTTATTGTGGAAGGAATTTGAAACACCTTAACTGTGGTAAATTGTTGAACATGATTATGTGGGCATTTTCGATTTTGGAATACTTGTAACTTGGTTTTGATATTGGCTTGAGAAGAAATTGATAACATGAACCAATGTGTAAGTTGCTTATTTGAACTTGTTGAAATTGTGTGTAGTACCTTATCTGCTGTTTGAAATTGTTGTGTTTTCAACTGTAAGACGGGGTCGTGTTGCGCGCCGCAACGTGAGGAAATAAGGTGTGGGTTGGGGTGATAAGGGTGGCCGAGGTAATAAGGGTGGTCGGGGGCAATAAGGATGGAAAGCGATCGAAATCGCTATTGAAAATTGATACAAAAATCAATAATGTGAAATTGTGAAAGGAGACAGCAGGAGAGTTTGCAACCTGTGGGGCACCGATTGCCCCTTTGTTTGACTACTTGTGCTTTACGTGATTGATTGGTTATTGTTAAATTGGTTGATCGTAGAAAGTGCTTTGTGTGAGAATTATTTGAAATGAGGAAAATGTGGAAACATGGTTGGCTGGCTTAATTAATTGTTGATGTAATTTAATGGCTTGAGTTTACTTGGGACAAAGTTTGTCCATACATACCAATACAATTCAAGTGTACTGACGTCCCTTTTGCCGGGGGCGCTACATTCGTGTCATGATTGTAGGTGGATCAGTAGCAGGCACTTCAGCTCATCGGCAGTAGTATCCTTCTCCTTCCACCGCCCGTTTTGGTGAGCCCCTTTCTTCCTCGGGGCCTTGTGTGGTTCATGCCACTCGGTTTAGATTTCATTTTGGTTTTGTAAGGTATAGCCGGAGCCTTGTTACCGGCAAGTATTGTATTTCCCTTTTGTATCCTAGAGGCTCTGTAGACATGTAAACTGTGGGACTCCAGTCTTATGTATATATATTATGTTATGTCGGCCGTTGTAAAAATTGAAATCTTGTTAATGAATCACTCGTATCGTTTTATTTGTTAAATGTGAAATCAATTATGATTAGTAATATATTTGGTTAATGAGAAACAGTCAACACAGGGGTAACGCGTGGGAATGAAAGGTACCCAGGTCCGCTTGACTGGGGCAACCCGGTCAGGCGCCGGTCATGTTCCTCGATTTAGGGCGTGACACATGTCTTCACCAAAATATTCAAATATCATAGCTACATGGTCTCACTCTTGTTTCATTGTATTTAAGTGGCCTCATGATGGCCCTCCCTCCCCCACATGGGGCGAATGTCCTGGATTTTGACACAATTCTTGAGCTTAGAAACTTTAGGGACATATGCCTCATATATCTATCCCTTATATATATATATATATATATCTCATATATCTATATATATATATATATATATATATATATTCGACTATTAGGGAAATTTAAGTCACCATAGTATTAATCTCATAAGTTCCCTACTCTTATTCAGCCCACGCAGGTATGGGATTCCAAGTTCCCACGCCTATATTCTTTATGAGTGTAATACAACTTCGTACATTTTTGGGTCCTTATAAAGTTCGCAGTACAAGGGTCTTCTCACCTTGGGTCCAATTGAGTCTCATTTCATAACTTTTTACCTCATGTGAGAGACTTACACTCTCATCATTAATCTCTTCGTCATTCTCTCATATATCATTTGCTTATATAACCAATATTCTTTCACACCTTAGGATCATTTACATACTTCTCGCACTATCCGCGTGTACTATTCAAGCTTACATGTCATTTATCAAATCAATGCCTCTTTGGGCGGGTAATCACTTTTAACGCTTTTCTCAAATAAAGTATACTTATAGTACTATGTACTTATACCATATATCCATACTGTTTATTCAACAAGATACATGTGCCATCTCCATAATACCCATGTATTTTCCCATTGGTCATGACATATGACAACACTATATGAAATAGACGAAAGAGCATTTAAACTTACCTTGAATCTCAACACACGAGTTAGAAAACAATCTTATAGACAAGCTTTATCGCACGATTTGGAGTGTTGAAGAAGGGTAATATTCCTAAATGTCCATGTAGCCTCCAACTTATAGATGTGGTCGACAACACACCGTAAGAAAGACTCTACTAGACACGGCTTCGAGACATCCTAGGACACTTTAAAACCTTAGGCTCTGATACCAAGTTTGTCACGCCCCAAAATCTTGGGAGGGCGACCAGCACTCAACCGGAGGACCCCAGTCAAGCGGACCTGGAATTACCTTTCCTATCCCATGCGTTACCCCGTGATTTCCAATATACAATATCCTTTTGAAATAGAAATTTAATACTTAAGCAAAAACTTACCACTTGAGTTCATTTCTTCTTTTTTATAAATTCCAACATTGCATACCAATTACTTACAAAAAAATACATACCATATTTACCAACATGGATCGCGATCCCGAATCGTACAATTACTACCCAAAATACTTTATACACCACCCACATTGTGTCTACGGAGCCTCTATGAATACTAGAAACTCAACCAATACTTGTCGGCGACGAGGCGCTGCTATACCTTACAATACACAATAAACTCAAAAGAAGGTGGCATGAACCACACATGACCCCAAGAGGAAGTGGGGCTCACCAATGCAACCGATGGAGAGTGAAAGAGTTCTACTGCCGGTGGACTGGAATACCTGCTATAGAACTACCTACAATCATAACACGAATGTAGCGTCCCCGGCAAAAGGGACGCCAATACATTTGAATTGTACTGGTATGTATGAACAAACTTTATCCCAAGTAAGATCAATCACTATGCAGATAACAAACAGTAATAGAATCAACAATCAAATGCACATGAAAGGTACAGTCAAGCCAAATAATTTTTCAATCTCTCCTGTTTTTCCACCTTCCACAATTCCACATCAATGATTTCACAATGTTTCTCATATTCTCATTTCAATAGTGATTTCGATCACTTTTACACCCTTATTACCTCAGCCACCCTTATTACCTCGGCCACCCTTATCACCACAACCCACACCTTATTACTTCATGTTGCGACACACAACCCGATCCCACCGTACAAGTCACAGTTCACAAACAACACAACAACAACCACAATTCACAAAGAACAACAACAACAATTCTTAAAGAACAATCACAACAATCCACAAGAATTTTCGTAGCCATCAATACCATTTCCATCATTTTCAACAACTCATATGCAATTTAAGTCACCACCATAATTACCCACAACATGCCAAATATGTTATTACCACAGTTGTTCTAATTGCATCAATTACGCTTTCTTTCCATCATTTGTTTCTCAACTCTTGCCACATAATACTTTCACAATCACACTTGGTTTATTGCCAATTTTATACACCATCATATTGGAAAAACATAACCAATAACATTCAAGATATATAAATCACAAGAATTCATGAAATAGGCCATCTTGCCTTAACACCCGTGAAATAACCAAAATTCACAAATAGTTCACATAAATAATACGTACCAATTTCTCGTATTCCAACAAAGTGACTTTACAAAGGTTAAAGTTAGCCATACATACCTCGATTAAGCTTTCCTTAAGTTACTATGACGTTTCGGAAAATCTAGAAATCCCAACCTACTTGAAACATAGCAAAATTAAACACAATTTAGGAAGACATTTATGGTTTCAGCTCCTTGCAGCATTTTATCAAACACTAGTTGGGCGTCTTGATTTTTAATATTCTTTTACAATATTTTCCTTCATTCCAAAACCAAGTCTTTACCTATTTATGTTCATCAATCTTCCCACAACTCTATTTGCACAAGAATGCATGCATAATACTACTATACCAAGAATCATACCTCAATAACACATCTCACAACCTTTACAATACCAACATAACCTAGGTTAGGAACCTATGGATCCCAATCACCCCCATGAGTTCTAATGTATGTATCTTACATAAATAATTACCATAGAGTAGTTGGAGATGATAGACATACCTCTTGTAGTAAGAATTTTAAGAATCTCTAGTTGAGGTGTTCTTGAAGAATTCAAGAATTAGAAGGGAAATCTAAGGATTTTGAAGATTAATCCTTGTTAGTATAAGTGTTTAAGGCGTAGAAATTACTCATAGTACTCTAAAAACATTACCTTAGATCATAGGGATGAAGTTTAGGATGAAACCCCCTTGAGAGAGCAAGCCATAACTCTAAAAATGAGTTGGGAACACTCTAGATCGGTCTTTGGGGTATTAAAACTTCCCAGGTGCGCGAAGTGTTGCCCAGATGCGTGAAGTGTGCAAATTTTGTGCATTACTTCGCACATTTTTCTGAGCATTCTGTCTCAGATGCGCGAAGTATGCGTGAAGATCATTTCGCGCAAGTTTTTGCGCATCTGACACCTGACGAGTAAAATGATCATAACTTTCAGTATGCACCTCCAAATGACGAACGGTTTGTTGCGTTGGAAGCTAGACTCAAAGAGATTTAATTTTATAGGTTGATACTCACACAACTCCTTATATAACTGGATATATGATTGTTCCAAGCGAGGTCTTGTGCGCACTCCTTTACAGATTTCGTCTAATATGAAATTTTCCAACTTGGCTTAGACTTAGGCCTTTTCTAAGTCCCCAAATCACTTATAATAAGACTAATACACTTATTAACATATCTATTGATATCCATAATATTATAAATCCTTATTTTCACACGAGATAAAATAATTTAGCCTACATTTGCACAACAAAATCTTAAATTACTCGAAAAAACATTTTCGGGGCCTTACAGTTTGCGTTCGTATGTGCATGATTATGTGTTGTTAGAATTAATAAGAAAATAGTAAAATAGATTACATTTTTTATTTAGGATTTAATTTTACAATTAGGAGTAGTTAAGTTTGTTTGACAAAAATGAAAAAATCACAAAAATAATGTACTTCATAGTTTTGTGTTTAATGTCAAAATTATGTGATTTTCTTTTAATTTAGTATTTAATTATCTGTGATAATAACTACTTAGAGTTAATTAATATTTTAGGATAATTTGGTCAAGGTTAAATTTAGATTTGTATTTTTATTTTAGTTAGAAAAAAAATTTGAAAAGAAAAGAAAATAATTAAGAGGAGGCATAACTGGGCCAGTTTCGTTTTGAATTAAAATCAGCCCCAAACCAAAAAGGCCCAAACCCAGCCCAAGCATGCCCAACTCGGTCCATTCCAAGCCAGTTTTTGATCTGCACCATTAATTTGATCCAACAGTCCATAACCTCTTCCTTGACCTGTTCCCCCGTTTAAACCGCCCCGGTACTTAACTAAAACGACCCCGTTTTGTTAAGTGACTTAATCGAGACCGTTGGTTTCCATCCATCCAACGGTCTATATTAAGTATTTAATTTTCAATATACCAAAGATCCCCCAATACCCTACCCCTCTCATTTCCATACCCCCCCTTTTGTCTCCAACTCAAAGGTGAACCAAACGACCCAACCCTAGCGCCGTCCCCCTTCGCCTCTACCGTAAACCCGGTGGCCTGTGGTCGGATGCCCGCCAAACTAACACCATAGGTTCCCCTGACCCTCCCCTCTCCGAATCCACACTCACTTTCCTTCGAATCACACCTATACTTCTCGAATATTAGATCGAAGTTCGGGCTCGAACCTTAAACCTACCCAATCAGCCCCAAACTCACACCCCACAACCACCTAGACCTCCTCATACACCATCCACCATTATTTTCTCGCAAATACTACTACATCTCCTCGATTCTCAAATCTGAGGCGAGCCCTAAAAGACAAGTTCAAACCCATTCGTGTAAAACTTCTTTTTGTCGTAAAATAGTGTTATTCGCCTGTGCTTAATTAAGGACAGATGAATAATATTATTTTGCGGCTTAAATTGGAGGGTCCAGTCAAGGCCGATTCAAAAATGGTGAATTTCGTTTTCTTTTATTTCATTTCCCATCTTTTATCTTTCCTTTTGCATTCTTGTATATTTTTTTCGTATGTTCATACACATGTTTTTCTGCTTCATCTCACTTTCTCGATTTCTTTTGAGATTTTGTTTATAGGATTAATTTCCTTGCATGTCAATTTTTTTTTAATTGAGGTAATTGGTTTTGACTTATTAATTTTTAGTCAATTATTGAAGTTAATCAGTTTGTCGATTTGTTAGAAAATTTCAATTTTTGCAATCAATAAACTAAGTTTGCACGTATGCCAAAAATTAAGGATCGGTTATTCATAATGTTTGAGTCGCTTAATCGGTTGTCACATTGTTTTGAATTATTTGGTAAGTTGAAAAGCTTTGAAAATGCTAGAACTGTTGTTCTGTTTGTCACCTGAACCTATTCTATCATTTCCTATAAGTGTGTTTTAGAATCATTAATCTTTGGTCTTTGTTTTGGTGCTGTTTGATTCAACCTGAGTTCAAGCTTAAGTTGTTGTGTGAGTTTGATGAATTGAATCCACTGTTTAGGGTCTGAGATGAATCTGACATTGGTTTGAATTCATTTTGCAATAATATTTTTAATTAGATAGTAGTGATAAGGTTGAATTTTAGTTCAAAACTTAGGGAAATTGGTTATTGTTGTTGTAGATTCAATCAGGTGTTATTTAGGAGTTAGTTTGGGTTAATTGGTGTTCACATAATTTGATTAGGGGAATTGGTCATAACTGATGGGTAGGGATTTCAGTAGTTTCAGAGGTAATTCAAGGATTAACTGGAATTTGAACCACTAGCAATTAAATTAAAGGTTGTAAATGAACTAAGTGGAAACATTCCTTAGTGAAAATAACACTTATTGCTGTTTTTTAAAGAATGAAATGTTCACTATCTGTTTTTAAAAAGGGGCATTAAGATAATGGGTAATTAACGATTGGAAAAGTTGAAATATAGTGGATATAACACTAGCTGAAGGCCTATTAAAAGGTTGGAATTCAGAGAAATAAGGGGGGACATTCTGAGAACTAAAACCGTAAGATATAGTTGAGAGCTAAGAGCTAGACATTCAAAAAAAAAAAAAACTCTGAAAACAATACAATATGAGGAATTAAGAAGAATACATTCTGAAAAATAGAGAGAAAAGAAAAGTCTGAGTTAAAAGAGAGTGTTGAGTTCTAAAAAACTGAAAAAGAAGAGAAAACCAGAAGTCTACTGTTTCATTGCATTGTTGAGTCAATCTCTGCCTTCGGTTTTTTTTGTTCTGGTTTTATTTCTAGGTTACTGATTCCATTTGGTATCATGGGGTTTCAAGTGGTTTTCCTGGGTTTACGATTTAGTTATTTGCCACTGTTTCATTGAGTTGCTTGCTGTTATCGTTGTTGTAGCTGTGCTGCTATTTCTGCTGACCTTCTTATCCTTTTCTTCTACTTTCAATTCCAGGTATTTTTTTTCCAGTTTCAATTGATGTTGCAGATCAAAATTCATGTGTATTAATCAAGTTGAATAATAAATGTAGATCAATGTTATTTTGATAGCAATTTGTGTAAATATTTGAATTGTAGTTATATAGCAGTAGCGGTAGTAGAGAATTAGCAATATAAAACACTTTCAAATGTATAATTGAATTGTATAATTAGTACTCGATTTTATTTGTTCCAGTAGTTATAAATGGCTTTTATGTTGCAGTATTTGTCTTTTAAAAAAACTGAAATTCTGAATCATAATTAGATGTTAATCAGGCTGATTTGAATTAGTAAATAAGTGACTAGCATGTGATTTAGCGTAAGGTATTATCTAATTCGTGTATAATATTGTTTAAGGAGCAGAATTTATAAACATTCTTAGTGAATTAATCTGTTATTTCTGTTGCTGTTCATAATTCGCGATATATCAGTGGGTAAATAGATAAAAATAGTTTAAATATGAAATTGAGATAATAATCACTTTCAGATAAAAAAATGAATAAGTACACATCAATCATCCTCATAATCACTGATTAATTGCATGAAATATTAGTATGTCTTTAGTTCGGTTTTAAATACAAGGGTTTAATGAATTAAATCTTCTATTCCTGAGTAAAGAGTCAGATGTATTGGGCTCAGTTTGTTATTAACAGGCCTGTCTAGTTTCAGGGATAAGATCCCATTATTTTCTAGTATAGCGCAGATTATCTTGCCATTTTGGGTTAGACTTAGGGTCAATACCTATTGTCTTGTGCATTTTGCATTATATATGTTTGCAAGAGTTCGGGGCCTTTGATCAATTGCTTATTATTAACTTCCTTCTTGCACGGTTGAGGTGTAGTATTAATAGGTGATTTGTTCAAATAAAAATATAGTTAAAAATATGAAAATCATATACGGTAATAGACATAAATATAATAATTATTAAGTAATATTGAAATAATTAAGAACATGGAAGTTAATTCATCAATATGAAATCAAGCTTTGAATTAGGTAGCGGGTTCAAGTTAAAAGGTTTTATCCTTTTTTTTGAATCCGGACTTGAATTTGAGATTTGAATTTGTATTCATGGATTAATTAACCTTTAGAGACAAAAATAGAAAACTTAGCTACTTTAGTTTGACCTTTAATAAATAACAATGAGAGAGCCTTGCCAAATAAAAATATATAATTGCGGGGCCCTCATTAATTACTAAATATACTTAGTATTCGGGATAGGCCGTTTAGCGAATTTCACGGCCTTCCCAAAAGATAACAACACGTTAGCCACTTTAAGCGGTGTTTAATAATCTTACCTTCCTAATACGGGTGTGCATTTCATGCAACCCAAATCCAAATCCAAAAACGTCGAATAAGAATGTGTCGAGGATCTGGGTGCATTTCATGTGATGTGATCCGAAAATATGTCTTATACGATGTTCAATTTCTTAAATAAAATAATTGACAAAAAGCTGTAATTAATTCTAAAATTGCATAAATTGGATAACATGTATGAAAAAAACAATTTAGCCAAATATAGCAGTTGAGCGACCGTGCTAGAAATACGGAACTCGGGAATGCCTAACACCTTCTCGCGGGTTAACCGAATTCCTGACCCGGATTTCTGGTACGCAGATTGTTAAATAGAGTCAAACCTTTCCTCGATTCGGGATTGAAACAGTGACGTGAGACACCATAAATCTCCCAAGTGGAAACTCTGAATCTCTTAATAAATAAATCCCGTTTCGATTGTCCTTAAATTGGAAAAACTCCTTTTGTAGTATATCCCTTCCCGGGGTGTAGTAAAATCAGTATAAAGCTTCGTCAAAAAGAGGTGTGACAGCTCTGGCGACTCTGCTGGGAATCAAAGGCCCAGAACTTCGGTTCAGGGTTCAAGAATTCGAGCTCAGTTAAATTGTTATATTTGGCTTTATTTGATTTTGCTACATTTTCCATGTTATATGTGCCAACTATTTTGTCGCTTTGATATTTCGTGAACTGTATATAAACTGTACCGAAACCCATCTCCTCTCCGAGTCTTATAAATCATGAAGAATGGTGCACTTCGTGCGACTTCTTTTCTGTATAGAGTCTATTCCAATTTTAGAACGATGTTAGGATAAGTTGCAAAGCCGATGAAGCATCTGTATTCCCGGTACGCTGCTCGCCCTCAGCTCGAGTTGTCTGCTCGGGTAAGCTAGGTCTAGAATAATAAACCCAGGTTAAACCTAGAATAACAAAGCCTCGTGCTGAATCCCTAGTAGGAACGTTTGTTTGCATCATGTGCATTTGACGTAGGGGACTCAACATAGGGGTTGGGTCCGTCTAGGACAGGTGTACCTGAAATGAAAAGACCTTCCTGATGCATCTTACTTGCTACCTGTGCATTTATTTTGCTTCGAACTAGCATGCTGATCGGTTTCTAAAAATTGGGATTTGGATAAATAAAAAAAATGTTTTTATAATTTATTTTGTTTGCCATTAAAAAAATGATAAATTTTTATTTTCAAAATAGTTTGTTTCATTTACCAATAATTAAAAAAAATAAGAATGAAGGGTTTTATTTTTCAAATAGCTTGTTTTACTGAAAAGAATATTTAAAATAAAAATAGTTCACTTTATTTGCCAATAAAGAAAATGTGTTTGATTTTATTTTCAAAAAATTGTTTGTTTGTTTGTCAATAAAAAGGAAAATACGGGAAAAATATTTTGTCTGCAAATATAGTTTATTTTATTTAGCCTAACTACGCCAGTTTGATTCTCACAGGGCGTAAGATACGAAGGCAACCCCCGTCGGGTCCAACTCCTTTTTTTAAAGTATCAATAAATGTCAAATTCTAATTTTGTTATAAATAAGTCCACCGATGCCGTTATTATAGAAATAGCCAGATGTTCCTGAAAGGAACGCCGAAAGGCTGACTTTGCATAAATAGCCATTTTGGGCATTTTTGGGTTTTTGACAAATTGGCCTTCACAACCTTGAAATCTTCACCCCTGAAGTATTAAAAGGCCGTATTAGGAAAATCGGACTTTTTTAGAAAATAGTCAAAGTTATTTTTTTATATGTATATATATTTTAAAATAGTCAAGAAAGAAAAATAATAATAAATAACCTTAATAAATGTGCAGGATGAGCACCAATGAAAACAAACCCTTCACCATCTTTAGCGAGGTCCCTCTCCATCTCCAAATGTGCTGGAACAATCTGGAAGAAAGCAACAAAGAAATAGTAGTCAAAATCTTGGGGGGTCTCACTGGTCTACTAAATGTCAAGGCAAGGTCGGATGTCATCGAGGCCTTACTACCATTTTGGGACCCGACTCAAAATGTATTTCGCTTTGCTGATTTTGAGCTTAGACCCATATTGGAGGAAATAGCAGGTTATGCAGGATTGGAAGGGAATTTGAGAAATCAGTATCTATTGTCCCCAAGGTCGGTATCTCCACACCACTTTCTAGATTGGTTAAATATCAGCCGGGCTATGCAAAATAACAATTTATCGAAAGGATGTTGCACCCTTCAGTTCTTATACCAACGTTATGGTAATCCATGTGATTTTGACAAATCAAATTTGGGTCTAACTCATGCCGGAGATAGAGGAAAATGGGAAGAAAGACGAACTTTGGCATTCATAACGGCATTCTTGGGAATCATAGTTTGCCCACGAGACGACAAGAAAATAGAGATAGGTCTCATAGGGGTGATTGACGTCGCGATGAAACGGACTGATAGCACTATAGTTCCCCTAATCTTATCAGAAATATACCGAGCATTGACTACGTGTAAAGAGGGAGGAAAATTTTTCCAAGGTTGCAATCTATTACTTCAGTTGTGGATACAAGAGCATCTCTGTCATCAAGTAGGGCACATGAACCATGGACTAACTGGTTTAAACTACATTGAAAAATTTGAGAAATGGGTAGAGGGTGTCATGTTCCCCGAGGGTACTGAAGATGGGTTTGTACGATTGAGATCCCTAATGGTGGACCAAATATAATGGGCATTCGGATGGTTACCAATTACTAAAGAAAAATACATTTCAGAAAAAGAGTGTTATATTCCTTTAATGGGTGTCCGTAGTATCCAACCATACACTCCCCATCGAGTATTGTGGCAATTGGGAAGGTTCCAGATTGTCCCTAATGATGAAGATTTGAGCAAAAATGTCATTGAGCTAAGTGTGAGAGCCACATTTCGGGAAGATACAATTCGTAAACTATGGCACGAATGTGGATTCCTTGAGCCCAAAACTATGGTGCGAGATTTGACCAAAGACAAAGTAGACCTAAAGTATAATGCATGGTTCGGAAAAAGATTCTAGACTCATTAAAGGCCTGCTAAAAGGGCCCATGTCTAGCAATTCATGGACGACTCGCAAAATGGGTTTGGTTGGCAAGAGAAGAAAGTTATCGGGCCGAAATTGGTAAGCTGAAATAGCAAGTTGCGGACCTAAAATATGAAAATGGCTTCCAGTCTAACGCTAGTAAAGGGGAAAGGAACAAGTTGGCCCATGAGAAAGAGATGCTGAAAGCCCATATCCGACAACTAAGAATAGATGCTGAAAACCAACAAAGGAGTCAATCGGATGAAAGATTGATAGAGAGGTTGGAAGATCAAATCTTTGACTTCCAAAGGGATTTGGAAGAATCTGAAGCTAAGATAACAAGGATTAGGGCCAGGTGGACAAGAGGCATAGAAGCAAGAGTAAATCGTTTGCGACAGCTGAAGAGGGACTACGAAGGAAGCATCTCGATATTAAGAGAAACAATATCCACCCTTGAAGGACGTCACTCCTGACAAATCAGAAACTTTAGGGCCGATAAAGAACGATGTCATGACTTACTGGCGTGAATGGAAAAGCAGATGCAGGAGTTTCAAGATCAACACTTCCATAAAGCTCAGGTACTGCAAACAAAAAATCAGCAAATAGAGCGACTACTTATATAGAAGGATAAGGTCAAGGTTAGAATCGAAGAGATTGGGCACTACATCACTATGAGGTGCATGGCATGTGAGGAAATGCCCTTCCCTACCTTCTTTACTTCAGTCATGGGCTACGTCCATCAAATCATGGATGAATTAAGAAGCTTGCAGAGGGACCTTGCACCAAAGCCCGCGGAAAGGCCGAATGATGCCTCGCGAGCACCAAAACTCAAAGCCTTATGTGATGATCCGGCCCGTCATCACGGGAATTACCACCCCGTTATCTTATATTTATGTGTTTTATGCTTTCATATCGGTGTTAGAGTCTATTGGATGAGTTAGGAGTGATTTGGATTGAAAATGAGGCATATAGCCTTTTTGAAGGAAGCTTGAATATGGAAAGTTAACCTGGAGTTGACTATTTAGCTAGAGTGCTCAGAATCAGATTCTGATGATTTGGTTAGTTCCGGGAGGCTATTTTTGACTTAGGGGAGTGATCGGAAGTGAATTTGGAGGTCCAGTGTAGAAATAGGCTTGAATTGGCTAAGGTTGAATTTTGGCGAAATCCGAACGGTAGGTGAGATTTTGATCCGGGGGTCGGAATGGAATTCCGGCAATTTCTGTAGCTTCGTCATGTGATTTTGGATATGTCCGCAAATATTTAGGTCATTCGGACGTCGTTTGGTCTGGTTTTTGATTGAATGTGTAATTCGGAAAGTTTTAAGGAATTTAGGCTTGAATTCGATAAGAATTATGGATTTTGATGTTGTTAGACGTGTTTTGAGGATTGGAACAAGTTCAAATAAGTTATTAGGATGTGTTGGTGTGTTTGGACGAGGTCCCGGGGGCCTCGGGGTGTTTCGGATGGTTAAACGGGAGAAAATCATGGAAAAATGTTGGTTTTGTTGCTGGTTCTGTTGTGTTCACTCCTGCGGAAATGGGAGCGCAGGAGCGAGTCCGCAGGAGCGGACATGGGAGAGCAGAAGCACTGTTGATCGCGGAAGTGGAGCTTGACCCGCAGGGGCGGCACCGCTGGTGCGGAAGGTGAGCCGCATAAGCGGTCCAGGGCCATGAGGTGAAGGATCGCAGAAGCGGAAGGGTAGCCGCTTAAGCGAGTCCGCAGAAGCGGACTCCTAGTCGCAGAAGCGGGATATCCCGCAGGAGCGGAAGAATTTCCGCAGGAGCGGTCCGTGGCTCGCAGGAGCAGAAATGGCCAAATAGGCCTGGGTTCGCAGAAGCGACCAATTGGTCACAGAGGCGGTTCCGCAGAGGAGGAAATGGACCGCAGAAGCGAAAATCGCAGAGAGTTAATTGTATCAGAAGTTAGAAAATTTCAGAAACATTTCAACATTTGGGGTCTCGGCTTAATGGGGCGATTTGGGTGATTTTAAAGAGAAACTCAAGGGAATTCGTCAGGTAATCAACTATGGACTCATCTTATGATTAGTATTGATAATATTATGCAATTTTATCATGAAAATGGAGGAATTTGGGGTAATTGGAGGATTTAACCCTAGGCTTGAACTTTAGAAAATCAAGGTTTTGAATGGGCAAATGGAGTCCGAATTTGGTAAATCTTATATGCTTAGACTCGTATCTTGATGAGGGTTCCAAATAAGTGACTTTCGTGATTTTTCGAGAAGCGTACCGAAAATCGGGTTTTGGCAACTTTGGGAATTTTGATGCAAATTGAGTTGTTTTGATTGGATGTCGTCCCATTGGCCTAATTTGTTGTGTTTATACTATATTTGATCAGATTCTACGCGTGAGGAGCTTGATTCTCGTGGCAAGGGCATCGCGGACTAGTCGTCGAGCTATATTGAGGTGAGTAATAGATGTGGGTGATGACCAGCGTGTTCGAAACCCCGGTATACCACTTTGTGATGCTGTATAGTGGTAAGACACGTACTCTCTTGTGAGTGCGGGGTCGATTGTGATTTGGGGACTATGGCTTAGTCCGACTTGTTGGCACGGTGTTATGATATTGGCTATTCTTGAGCCGTCGAACCTCCTTCTCGGATGGTTGCATATTTTATTGTGATATTGGCTACTCTTGAGCCGTTGAACCTCGTTCTCGGATGGTTGAGTATACTTATGGGCTGTGAGCCAGTTATTGGATCCTGCGAGGATTGTTATCATTGTCTTGTGATATTGACTTGCTAGTTTTACTACCAGTCCGTAGCTATTACTGTTACCATGATATTTCCAATCTCTGGAACTTGACACTTTACTGTTTTCAACTGAAAAAAAATGATAAAAGAGTTTTCAAAACTACTTTTGAGCCTGCGAGGCTGCATTTGCATATTAGCTGACTGGTAGTGGATCGGGCTGTGCGCCGCAGCGTATATTCATGATATTGTGCTTCGCCTGTAGGAGCCCCTCCGGAGTCTGAACCCCCACAGTGAGCAAGGGTACCCAAATTGGATCGGGCTACGTGCCGTAGCGGTCATTTCATGCATTGCATTGCATTTAGCTACATCTGCTAGCTGTTATACTTGTTGTTGATATTGCTGGTTCTCTACTGTTGATATTGAACTGTTACACGGTATTGATTATAGGTTTACATAGTGTTTTATTGTGGATTTCTTATCTATGATGTCTTACCCCTGTTTATTACCACTGAGTCTGGCAGTACTCATTTTACTCCTTGCACCTTGTGTGCAGATCCAGGTACCTCTCAGCAGACCTGATCCGGTAGCCGCTCAGAGGCATTGTGCGGGATAGTCGAGGTCGCTGCAGCGTCCGCAAGACCTGACTCCCCTTCTAGCTGTCTTTTCATTTCATGTTGTCATTTCTTTCCGCACTGAGTTTTGTTGTAAACCTTATTACACTTATGTTCTTTAGAGGCTCATGACTCTTGACCCTTCGGTCTATAGGAGTTGGCATGTGTTGGGACTTGGTTCCCTGTCTTTAATATATCTATCACTATTGAATTATCCTGTTACGCTTAAATTGAATAAAGTGAGCTTATAGCTCCGCGATTGTTGATAATTGGTCAGGCTGGCCTAGCAGTGTGCTGGGCGCCATCACGACTGAATTTGGGGTCGTGACAAGTTGGTATCAGAGCCTAGGTTTACTAGTGTCACGCCCCAAATAGGGGAACATGACCGGCGCCTGACCGGGTAGCCCCAATCAAGCGGACATGGGTGCCTTTCATTCCCACGTGTTACCCCTGTGTTGATTATTTCTCATTAACCAAATACCTTACCAATTATAACTGATTTCACAATATACAAACATAACCATGCGAGTGATTCATTAACAAGTTTACAGCTTTTACAACGCCCAACATAATATATACATGAGCCTCGAATCCCACAGTTTACATGTCTACGGAACCTCTAGGATACAAAGGACGATACAATACTTGCCGGTAACAAGGCTCCGGCTATACCTTACACAAAATCAAAATAAAGTCTAAACAAGAGTGGCATGAACCACACAGGGCCCCGAGGAAGAAAGGGGCTCACCAAAACGGGCAGTGGAAGGAGAAGGATACTACTGCCGATGAGCTGAAGTGCCTGCTACTGATCCACCTACAATCATAACACGAATGTAGCGTCCCCGGCAAAAGGGACGTCGGTACACTTGAATTGTACTGGTATGTATGGACAAACTTTGTCCCAAGTAAACTCAAGCCATTAAATTACATCAAAACTAATCAAGCCGGCCAACCATGTTTTCCACCTTTTACTCATTTCAGATAAGCCTCAACACAAACACGTTCAAGGTAAACAAATAGAACAACAACCAATCAACCACATAAATTGCAAGTAGTCAAACATAGGGGCAATCAGTGCCCCCCAGGTTG
Organism: Nicotiana noctiflora; assembly: GCA_032618575.1. Taxonomy (NCBI): domain Eukaryota; kingdom Viridiplantae; phylum Streptophyta; class Magnoliopsida; order Solanales; family Solanaceae; genus Nicotiana; species Nicotiana noctiflora. Next base: position 59,133 of record JASVEL010011503.1, on the reverse strand, counting down.
CAAACTCTCCTGTTGTCTCCTTTCACAATTTCACATCATTGATTTTTGTATCAATTTTCAATAGCAATTTCGATCGCTTTCCATCCTTATTACCCCTGACCACCCTTATTACCTCGGCCACCCTTATCACTCCAACCCACACCTTATTTCCTCATGTTGCGGCACGCAACCCGATCCCACCTTACAGTTTAAAACACAACAATTTCAAACAGCAGATAAGGCACTACACACAATTTCAACAAGTTCAAATAAGCAACTTGCACATTGTTTCATGTTCTCAATTACTTATCAAGCCAATATCACAACCAAGTTACAATATTTCCATAATCAAGAATATTCACACAAGTATGTTCAACAATTTTCCACAATTCAAGTGTTTCATCTCTTTCCACAATAAACCAATTCTCAAGTGTTTCGTTTCTTTTCCACAAGGTGCCATATAGGCCATCATAACCATTATTCACAATTCTTTACCAATTCCAATTCCCTTGTTATCTTTCAATTCATATTTCATACCACACCACATGTAGTTTAACATCAATTAGATACCCAACAACAAAATCAACAAATTACACACAATCTCTCAAATTAACACATGCCAAACGAATTGCACACATAAGGGCGATTTCACAAGAATCAAAGTTAGCCATACATACCTTGATTGAGGTTTCCTTAAGTTACTACAACACTCCAAAAACTCTAGCAATTCCAATCTACTATGAAACATAACAAAATTAAACACATATTAGAAAGATATTCATGAAACTAGCTCATTTGAACAATTTATCAAACACTAGTTGAGCATCTTGATTTCGAATCCCTTTTTAAGACTTCCTTCATTCCCTAACCCAATCTTTAGTTATTTAAGTTAAACAATCTTCCCATAAACCTAAGTTGTACATGCATGTATACATAATACTAATAAACCCAAGAATCATACCTCAATAACTCATCTTATACACCAAACTCGAAATTAAACCCTAGGGTATAGAATCTTACCTCTTAGATGAAGAACTTGCTATTGGGTTCTTGATTCTTGAAGATTGATGCAAGATTTGGATGATTTAGATGTTGGGTTCCTCCTTCTCTCTCTAAAATACTCGCACCTCTCTCTAAAATCAGTAAGAAATGACCCCAAAATGAACCCCAAAGCCTATATATTGAAATGGGGTCGGGTTATTAAAATTATAAGAATTAACTGGGCTTCTCGGGTTCAGTTTGCGACAAGAATGCGACCGTAAAGTGAGAAATGCGATGCATTATGCGGTCGCAGAATTGACACAGGATTTTATTTTCCAGCCTTTGGTAATTTGATCATAACTTTGTGTAGGAATGTCCAAATGACGAACGGTTTGAAGCGTTGGAAACTAGACTCAAAGGGATTTCATTTTATATGCTATTCACCACATAAAACCTTATACATAATTATCTATGGTCGTTTAAAGTGGAGCCTTGTGTGAATCCATTTGGAATTTTGGCCTATTTCGAAAAATTTCCTTTTTGGCTTACACTTGGGCTTTCATTTGGACCTCATATCACTTACCATAAGACTCATACTCATATTTAGCAAGTCTAATTGATGTCCATAATATTCATAGCACATAAAATATAATAATTAGCCTACGTGGCACCACAGAATCCTATATTCCTTAGCGAAATTTTCTAGGGCCTTACAACTAGGACTCATGAGTCTTGAGCCGGTTGGTAGAGTCTTGTGGATCGATACGGGGATGCCTGTACTTATCCTCGGGAGGCTGCGAACCTTTAGGAAACACTTCACACTTCTTAGATTCTTATCGTGCGTACTTGATTCAGCTTGAGATATACTTTTGAAAATTTCTTCCGCACGTCTGTGTACGCATCGAGCGCTCAGTAATATAATTGCCTTTTGGATTGTGATTTCCCTGAACGAGGGGCGAGATATAATCTCTGCGAGTTCATATTGGGCCAGTCGGGATGACATGGGACTGGACATTATCTATGACTTGAGCATCGAGGTGCTGATTTTGTGAGTGGTGGTAATAGATAATGTACTGAGGGTTTGAAACCCCGTATTCTCACTATACAGTCCCATGCCGAGATGATACACGCATCATGTGACGAGTGTGGTGGTATTGTGACTGGGTATTTGGACTCGGTCCTTCCCGATTGATAGCTTACTGTGTATAACGACTGAGACTGGGCTTATATCTATGTATTTGGGCTAGTAGCCATGTTTGGTGCCTTGTGCCGATCTGTAGAGTATTAGGGAGGCTTACTAATGGATGAGCTGTTAATTGTTCGACTCTTATCTAAACTGTTGTTTAGCCCCGAGCTATGGGCGTGGTGAATATTTATCATATCTCTTAATTGGAAGGTAAAGTGCCTTACGTGTAGTGGAACGAGTTCAAACTCAGAAAGACTAAAGTGTTTATGCTATGTGTATCCTGGTGGAAGGTATTATGCTGAAATGCTAAATTGGGGCGAAGTAGGTGGGTTGATTCTCATGTGTAATTGAAAGGTATTTGATATGTGTTTTGATGCGAGCAGGTGTACCGCAGGTTCATGTATAAATTGTGATAATATGATTCGTATAGTATTGAGATTTAATGTTGTTGAAATGCATTGTGATGTCTTGTTGAGTTGTGGATGTATTGTTAGAATAGTTTGGTGATTCTCTGGCAGGTGGATAGGCCAATTTACAAAGGAAACTCTGCCAAAGTTTTTTTGAAAATTTGGGACGTAGAAAAGATTTTTGCACCTAAAGAGTGGGCTTAACTGTTGTGTGTGAATGAATACAAGAATTGCAAAAGAGTTAATATTTCTGGATGATTTGGATCTCCGTCGAAGCTTGCAAATGACTTGAGTATAATCTAACTAGAACATTGTGGCATCATTTGAGTAAGAATGCTATGAGTGGCTAAAAATGCTTTGATGTATGGCTCCGAGCCAAGTTGGGGAGGTTGTTATAGAGTAACTGATTGCACTGTTGGGTGCTATGTTGGTTCTGTCTCTATGTGTGTTGGGAAAATTCTGATGAAGGTTATGGTGCTTCGTAAGATGTGAAGAAATACTAGGATGTTTTGAACTGATGTTGGTAAAGAATGTTCGGTGTATAGAAAAGAAAGATAGCTAAGTGTATCTGTATGTAATCATGTTCTGCGGTGTCAAAGATCTAGCAAGGCACGGGTAGTTGAATAAGATAGTTGAATTACATTTGAATAAGGGTGAATGACACCCGAGAATTTGTTTTACGGTGTTCAAGATTTTACTTGTAACAGTCAGGTGTCTTAAGATTGTGCATTTGGCTAAAGATGGTGGTTTCGTTAGAAGAGATCAAGACTTGTGTTATATTATGTGAATGATGGGATTCTATGTAACCGTATTGGAAGGTAATGATAACGAATTCAAAACGCAGGAAGTTCTTCAAAATAATGTATTGTAGAATGTGGTACATCTGGGAAACATTGAGAGAGTATTCAGTGGCCTATGGGTCTTATGTATGAGTCTAGTGTAGTAACATGAGTTGATGTATTATGGTGTACAGTAAAGGATAATATTAAATTAAAGATGAATCAAAAAGGAAACTGGGTAAATGGAACAACTTGTTAATAAACCGGAACGGTATGATAAGGAATACGATTATTTCTTGGTATGTGATTGAAGTAATGAGTCTTGCAGATATTGTGCAACAAAGCTCTTGAGTGCTGGCAGTTGTGTAACTCGATATGGGTATATGGACTCAGCCCTGGCAGTTTAACTTATGCAATATAATTGTAATTGGGAGAAAGAGTTTATGATGTGTTTTACCGTGGTTTGAAAATGAGTGTATTTTTCCTGTTGGTATGCAAGGCTTGGAATGTGTAATGAGTTTTCTCTATATGAGATCATGAAATTCCTTGACTAGTTGAATGCACCGATGTTTGCGGCATAGGAAAGGGATATGAATTACCATGTTGTCTTAGTGTGGTATGGTATATGCGATGTGTTATGGAAAGTTGATAATGTTATATTCAAGGTTGTTAGATCAGTTCATAATATATGGGAAGTTTTTAAAACTATTGAGCAGCGCGGGCAGCTGCAGGTGATTTAAGAATCGATCTTTCTAGTGATTAAGGAAAATGGTACAGCTATTCTAGCGAATTGGCAGGGAATATGGTTCAAAAGGACAAGTTAATGTAATAATATCTAGTGGTATGGTGGTATTATCTTGTTGGACCGACTATAATAATTGAGTTGTTGATGGCATAGTGAAATTTCTGAATGGCTTTCGTGGTATGAATGGACGCTTGTTATGCGTTATGTATTCGTACGGTGAAGTACAAAATCAGGCATAGTGATTCATGTGTTATATATGTGTTGGAGACTTGAAGTTCTCGTTAGTCCGCCTATGCAGTAGTTGTATATCGTGTGTATTGGCACCGTTTTGTGATTATTGGAAATCGGAAGCCCTAGTGGCTCTCTCTCAACTTGATATGACGAATTTGGATTATGATACTTGATTGCTGACTGGTCGTCATTGGGTCAGGTTGTCTAGACTAATGTGATATGGACTATGATGGTATGGCACATATTGCGTAACAGAGTGCATCAGAGTATGCTCCAGCAGCGTAGTTGTACCCCAGGACCAGCAGACGGCTGGTAGGTATTGCTTTGTCAGTTGGGCCTTCGTGGCGGATATCAGTGCAGAGGTTTCTACCATGGATTCAGTTCCGGTATTGGGGAACTTTGCCTGACGCGTTTCTTGTGTCCGAGCTTGAGGCTATATATGTTTACTGTAATGAGCAATTCGACTCGATGTGCATTTCTTTTGCGAGGGTCTCCATGGGTATGTCATTGGAGCGGGTCGCACGCCGCAACAGTGTAATGTGAAAATAAAGTTAGTTATATGTTACCTGGTATACAATACCTCCTGGCTTCTGAGGAAAAGTCCGTATTGAGTATCGCTCGGCGAATGGCACATCGGTTGTGTCCTTTTAAGATTTGATAACATACATTAATTATTTCACCGTGGGTGAGGTTGATTACTTGGGTTCAGACCTGATCTGTGCGTGGCTGACCATTTGAGCTTGGTAACTTGAGGTGCTTCATGAGTAATAGTGTTTGGATAGAATTACGAATCATGGCAAGGCCACGTGATGTTATGGCCTCTCGAGGAGGATCCAGGTACTCTATGATGTGAGACGGGATCTCAATTCTATGTTATGATGGTGCAAAGGAATTGAATTACAGCTCTTTTGTTGGAGACAGTTGTCATGATTTGAGTATGTTTAGATGTTTTTATTGGAGCCTCTGTTTTGCTCGTCGCGGCTTAGGCTGGTGTTTGAGGTGTCATGTCACCAGTGCGGTGTGTTATAACCGAAATGATCATTTGAGTCATTATTGAGAGCAAGCATATGCGATTTCAGTTGGTTAGAAAGGTAATACCGAGATTTGGGTCCGAAATCTGTTGTGGTATCAGTTAAAAGTGAAATGGATTCATGAATGGTTGACCTGAGAGATGGGTTCGATATATCGCATGTTCGGTTGCCGTGGGCATGATATGAAGGTGTTGGAATGAGACTCTATCTAATGAAAAAGGTTTTTCAGTTGGTAATTGGTTATCGTGGGAAATTGTTGTGATTAGAGACTATTGTCTCGAGTGGTTGGGTTGCTTGATACATCATATGATCTCACCCGGAGTGGTGAGTATGGGTTATTGCAGTGGATTCTAGTGTATCCTGAGTATAGGCATGCGATTAGCATTTGGTATATGATTTCGGAAAGTGCAATGTGGTTTATGGTTCAGATGGTCTGTGAGATTTCAACTATATGGCATTTTCAGATTTATGTGAGATAGGGTGACGTGTGATCGCCCCGAATATATGCTTGGTAAGGTCATTCAGCTATTGGGTTGCTTTTTGTACCACTCTGGTCCGCTCGAGGACGAGCGTTTGTTTAAGTTGGGGAGAATGTGACGACCTGGCCCATCGTCACGGGAATTACCACCCCGTTATCTTATATTTATGTGTTTTATGCTTTCATATAGGTGTTAGAGTCTATCGGGTGAGTTAGGAGTGATTTGGATTGAAAATGAGGCATATAGCCTTTTTGAAGGAAGCTTGAATATGGAAAGTCAACCTGGAGTTGACTATTTAGCTAGAGTGCTCAGAATCGAATTCTGATGATTTGGTTAGTTCCGGGAGGCGATTTTTGACTTAGGGGAGCGATCGTAAGTGAATTTGGAGGTCCGGTGTAGAAATAGGCTTGAATTGGCTAAGGTTCAATTTTGGCAAAATCCGAACGGTAGGTGAGATTTTGATCAAGGGGTCGGAATGGAATTCCGGCAATTCCTGTAGCTTCGTTATGTGATTTTGGATATGTCCGCAAATTTTCAGGTCATTCGGACGTCGTTTGGTCGGGTTTTTGATTGAATGTGTAATTCGGAAAGTTTTAAGGAATTTAGGCTTGAATTCGATGAGAATTATGGATTTTGATATTGTTAGACGTGTTTTGAGGATTGGAACAAGTTCGAATAAGGTATTAGGATGTGTTGGTGTGTTTGGACGAGGTCCCGGGGGCCTCGGGGTGTTTTCGGATGGTTAAACGGGAGAAAATCATGGAAAAATACAGGTTTTGTTTCTGGTTCTGTTGTGTTCGCTCCTGCGGAAATGGGAGCGCAGGAGCGAGTCCGCAGGAGCGGACATGGGAGCGCAGAAGCGCTGTTGATCGCGGAAGCAGAGCTTAGCCCGCAGGGGCGGCGCCGCTGGTGCGGAAGGTGAGCCGCAGAAGCGGTCTAGGGCCATGAGGTGAAGGATCGCGCAGAAGCGGATTGGTGATCGCATAGGCGAGTCCGCAGGAGCGGACTCTTGTCCGCAGAAGCGGGAAAGACCGCAGGGGCGGAGGAAATTCCGCAGGAGCGGACCCGCAGGAGCGGTCCGTGGCTCGCAGGAGCGGAAATGGCCAAATAGGCTTGGGTTCGCAGAAGCGACCAATTGGTCGCAGAGGTGGTTTCGGAGAGGCGGAAATGGACCGCAAAAGCGAAAATCGCAGAGAGTTAATTGTATCAGAAGTTAGAAAATTTCAGAAACATTTCAACATTTGGGGTCTCGGCTTAAGGGGGAGATTTGGGCGATTTTGAAGAGAAACTCAAGGGAATTCATCAGGTAATCAACTATGGACTCATCTTCTGATTAGTATTGATAATATTATGCAATGTTATCATGAAAATGGAGGAATTTGGGGTAATTTATGGAGGATTTAGCCCTAGGCTAGAAAATCAAGGTTTTGAATGGGCAAATGGAGTCCGAATTTGGTAAATCTTATATGCTTAGACTCGTATTGAGATGAGGGTTCCGAATATGTGACTTTCGTGATTTTTCGAGAAGCGTACCTAAAGTCGGGTTTTATTCTCATTGCATTGTCATTCCCCTGAAATTAATCTGAAGGTCTTTCTGTGGACCGTAATGTGGCATTTTGATGGGTTTAGAAAGAAAGGTATAAAGGCTCAAATTTATAACATGGGTTCAAAACAATTACCACTCTCGGAATCATAAAAACATAACTTCTGCCCCAGTTTCAATTTTTTGGGGAAACTTGGATTTTATTTCTGTCGTGACTGAACCTCATTGAATTTGCCTACGTACCCTTTTGGGATCAAGTCAGGCATAGTTTATACCATAAGGTTTCTTCACCATTTGACTTTTTCACGATTTTTTTCTTTTGTATATATATATATATATTTTTTTTTTTCATATCTTTTTTTCCTCCTTTTTATTTCAAAATTTTCCTTTTTTTTTAATCTTCATTTTTTTTTCTTTTCTTTTCATTTCATCATTCATTTTGACTTCATCATTGATTCCGAGAGAGGGGTACGAAAGAATAATATAATAAGGCTCGAAAGGGGTAGCAATGGGTAAAGTGTTTGGATAGAGAAATAAAATGCCTTCCTCATTTCAATTTCAAAATTATGACAAACACAATTGTATACATGAAAGGAATCATACATAATATCTCTTTACTGCATCAGAGTTAATGGCAATCTCTACACATTTCCCTTCTACATGTGTTAGATATAAAGCTCAGTTGGATAATACCCGAAATACCATAAACGACCCTTGCCAATTAGGCGCAAACTTTTCTTTTGCTTCGGCCCAATGTGGTAAAATACGTCTCACACCAATTGTCCAACCTCGAATCTCCGTGGTCGTACTTTCTTATTATATGCTCTAGCCATCCTCCGTTGGTATAGCTATCCATGACATACCGCTGCCAATCTTTTCCCGTCGATCAAGCTCAATTGCTCTAATCGGGCCTTTACCCATTCATCATCATCAATTTTTATTTCAATTTCTGCAGGTATCACTACCTCCGTTCCGTACACCAATGAGTAAGGGGTTGCACCAATTGAAGTTCGCATAGTAGTGCGATAACCCATTAGAGCAAATGGTAATTTTTCATGCCACTATCTCGACTCCTCTACCGTTTTTTCGAAGAATTTTCTTAATATTCTTATTTTAAGCTTCAACTGCTCCATTTGCTTTTGGCCGATAAGGTGTAGAATTGTGATGCAAGATTTTAAACTTTTGACATGCCTCCGCCATGAGATGACTGTTAAGATTGGCCCCATTATCCGTAATAATCACCTTGGGAATCCCGAAGCGGCAGATGATGTTTGTATGTACGAAATTTATTACTGCCTTCTTTGTTACTGCTTTAAATGTCTTCGCCTCCACCCATTTAGTGAAATAATCAATGGCAACCAGAATAAACCTGTGCCCATTAGATGCTGCGGGTTCTATCGGACCGATGACGTCCATGCCCTAGGCGACAAAAGGCCATGGTACTGACATTGTATGCAACTCATATGGCGGAGAATGAATCAAGTCTCCGTGTATCTAGAATTGATGGCATTTCCGTACATATCTGATGCAATCTCGCTCCATAGTGAGACAATAATAACCAGCCCTTAGTATTTTCTTGGCCAAAACATATCCACTCATGTGAGGTCCACAAGTTTCTGCATGTATTTCAGCCATGATTATAGCGGCATGCTGTGCATCTATACATCTTAGTAAACCCAAATCCGGGGTTCTCTTGTATACAATCCCTTCCCTGAAGAAAAATCCACTCGTTAGTCATCTTATAGCCCTTTTCTGATCTCCCGTAGCTTGCAGCGGGTACACCCCCATCCTCAAATATTCTTTAATATCATGGAACCATGTTTCACCATCAAGATCCTCTTCTACAATAAAGCAATAAGAATTCTGATCATGAACTTGTATTTGCAATGGATCAACATAAGCTTTATCCGGATGGTGGAACATGGATGACAATGTGGCTAGAGAATCTGCAACTTCATTGTGCATTCTTGGGATATGCTTGAACTCTATGGATTGAAACCTTTGACATAGTTCATGTAGACACTGTCGGTATTGTATAAGCTTCAAATACCTTGTCTCCCATTCTCCCTCAATTTGATGTATCAAGAGATCCGAGTCACCCACGACCAAAATCTCTTGAACACCCATGTCTATTCCCATTCTTAATCCCAGTATACATGCTTCATATCCGGCCATATTATTAGTACAGAAAAAACGGAGCTGAGCGGTAACAGGATAATGCTGACCTGTTTCTGAAATGAGCACTGCTCCAATTCTGACTCCTTTGCTTTTGACATCCCCATTAAAGTATAATTCCCAACCCGACTTTTCGTCTTGTTCCAATTCTTCAATATTCATTGTCTCCTCCTCAAGAAAATATGTCTTCAGTGGTTCATATCATCATCGACTGCTTGTGCCTTTATTACAGTGTGAGTTACATAAACAATATCAAACTCACTAAGCAGGATTTGCCATTTAGCGAGCATTCCTGTGGGCATAGGCTTCTGGAATATGTACTTCAGGGGATCCAGACGAGATATGAGATAAGTGGTGTAAGCCGATAATTAATGTTTCAACTTCTATGCAACCCATGTTAAAGCACAACATGTCCTTTCCAGCTGAGTGTATTTTACCTCGTAAGTTGTAAATTTCTTACTAAGATAGTATATTGCTTGCTCTTTCTTCCCCGTTTCATCATGCTGCCACAATACACAACCAAAAGAATTAGCCAACACGGTCAAATAAAGGATCAAGGGCCTCCCAGGTTCTGGAGGAACCAATACAGGAGGATTGGCCAGATATTCCTTGATTTTGTAAAATGCATCTTGACATTCCTCAGTCCAGTTCACCATAGCATCTTTCTTCAATAATTTGAAAATGGGCTCACAAGTCGACGTCAGCTGAGCAATAAATCTGCTAATATAATTTAACCTGCCCAACAAACTCATCACCTCTTTCTTGCTCTTCGACGGAGGCAAATTCTAAATTGCTTTTATCTTTGATGGGTCTAGTTCAATACCACACCGGCTTACCACGAACCCTAATAACTTTCCTGATGGTACTCCAAAAGCACATTTTGCTGGATTGAGCTTGAGATTATATCTCCGAAGCCTCTGGAAGAACTTCCTCAAGTCCTTGACATGATCGCATTGCTTTTTGGATTTAATAATAACATCATCCACATATACTTCAATCTCTCGATGTATCATGTCATAAAACATAGTGGTAATTGCTCTCATATATGTAGCTCCAGCATTTTTTAACCCAAACGACATTACTCTGTAGCAATATGTTCCTCAAGGTGTGATAAAGGCCGTGCTTTCTGCATCTTCCTCGTCCATCAAGATCTGATGATAACCCGCATAACAATCCACAAAAGAACCAATATCATGTTTGGCACAATTTTCATTCAATATGTGGATGTTTGGCAATGGAAAATCATCCTTTGGACTGGCTTTATTGAGGTCTCGATAATCAACGAACACTCTGGTTTTTCCATCTTTCTTTGGAACAGGTACAATATTGGCTAACTGGGTGGGGTATTAGGTGACTCGTATGACCTTTGCCTCAAACTGCTTGTTGACTTCTTCTTTTATTTTCACAGTGATATCTATTTTGAACTTTCTCAACTTCTGCTTAACAGGCCGGCATTCCGGATAAGTGGGCCACTTATGTACCACCAAATCAGTACTGAGCCCTAGCATGTCATCATAAGACCAGGCAAATATATCTTTGTACTCATGTAATAACTTGATCAAGTCCTCTCTGAGTGAGGCCTCTAAGTGCACACTAATCTTTGTCTCCCGAATATTCTCCTCATCCCCCAAATTAATAAACTCCATCTCATTTAAGTTTGGTTTGGGTTTCTCTTCGTAGTGGCTCAAATCCTTACTAATTTCCTCTAAAACTTCCTCATCCTCATATTCCACATCATTATCATTTTCAATTTCTTGTATAACTATCTGATTATCAAGATTGGACCGGAAATCCTTCATGCATGACACATCATTGAAATCAGCGAAAACTGGACTATACAAGAAAAGAAAATAAAATAAAATAAGGCTACAAAAATAGAGGAAGAAAGAAATTGCATTTCATTAAACTTTGAAAGGTAACAAGGTTTGGATACATTTGACTAGACGGAACATAGGATTACCATTTTTGAAACAAAACAGATTTTAGGAATGGAACATTAAAGCTAACTACCACAACTCCCTCTTGATTGGAAGAGGAGTAGCTTCCCAGTTATTTAGCCTGATCTGGGGTCCAACAAACTGAACATCCATCTTGCTTGTTCCCTTGGCTGCCTCTATCATATTCACGCCTTCAAACAACCTCTCAAACATTTCTAACAACTCTTTATCTAGCCTTATCTCTGCATGGCCCGGCATGACAGTCGCTGGACGTCTTCGTGTACGAGGCTTGACGAAGGAATATGAGAGTTTTGGGATAGGTTTGGGAAGGGTCCATCCTTTCTTTTTCAATATTTTAGCTCTCTGTATATCGGCGATGGTTGGCTTGAAATCCAGGCTGAAAGTATTAGTTCTACTCGGAAGATAAACTGGTTGTGTTATTCATTGCAAAGCAACTCCTAGACCTTTTCCCGGAGAGAACCTGTTCTTTAACATTTCCTTAGCAACCATGACTACCGCATGGGTTACTTTGGGTATTGGGATGCTTTCTCCTTCAGATATCTTGTTCATAGACACAGTGTCCATCACTTGGTACACCCAAGGACCTTTGTCACCCTCGACTTCTTCGAATGGCATGATGGCATTGCAAACATTATCTTCATCATGCACTACTATCTCTTGCTGATCCCATTCAAACTTCACCATTTGATGGAGTGAAGAAGGCAACGGTTTTGCAGCATGGATCCATGGACGTCCTAACAAGAGGTTATAGGACACAGCAACGTCCAACACTTGAAATTCCATGGTGAATTAAATCGATCCGATGGTGAGTTCTAATATGATATCTCCAACAGTGTTCATTCCACCTCCGTTGAATCCTCTCACACATATGCTGTTTCTGTGGATTCTTTCATGATCAATCTTCAGTTTTCCCCAAGTAGATAAAGGACAAATATTAGCACTCGACCCATTATCGACCAAGACATGGGTCACCACTGATTCCTCACACTTCACTGTAAGGTATAACGCCTTATTGTGGTATGTCCCTTCTAATGGTAGTTCATCGTCTAAGAATGTTATCCTATTGGCCTCAAAGATTTTGTTTATAATCTTTTCCAAATGACACTGTGATCTTTTCAGGTACATGAGCTTCATTTAGGATCTTCATTAATGCCCTTCGGTGTTCATCGGAATGAATCAACAGAGATAGCAAAGATATTTGAGCTGGTGTTTTCCTCAGCTGCTCAACTATAGAATAATCTTGAGCTTTCATTTTCTTTAGGAACTCCTTAGCTTCTTCTTCGGTGACCGCTTTCTTCACATGGGCCGGGTTTTCTTTCACAACTTTTGCCTTCCTCAAATCATCTGGAGCAAAACATCTCCCAGATCGGGTCAAACCATGGGTTTCGCAGATCTCGCTCTTGACTTCTTTTCCTTTGTACATGGCGGTTACCTTGTCATAATTCCAAGGTATGGCTTTGATGTTCACAATCGGCATCTGAACAACCGACTTGATAACAACTGGTTCTATATGTGCCCCTTTCACAGTCAATATGGGCTTCACCCTAGGTACTATCACCATTACAGGTTCAAGTTCAATTACCACCGCTGGCTGACTTACAGGTGGCTCAATTGATACTTTCTCACTCCCGACTTTCTCCTCCATCTTGCTATTTGCTTTGATTGTCATCACAGTCTGAGAGGACTTTTTGCAACTTTCTCCTTGTACTAGCTCTATCATATGTGTTTCATGGTGTGCAGGCAAAGGATTTTGCGTTATGTTGGGAGCCTCGGGGGATTGTACCTTAATTCTTCTGGAGTCAATGAGCTCTTGTATTGCAGATTTTAGGTGCCAACATTTCTCCGTGTCATGTCCCGGTGCCCCTGAACAATATTCAGAATGGATGGATTGATCTAAGTTTCTTGGTGGAGGATTGGGAATTTTAGGCTCAATAGGACTCAGCATCCCTAGTTGTCTTAAACGGTGGAATAGGCTGGTATATGATTCTCCCAGAGGAGTGAATGTTTTCTTTCTCTGAGCCCTGTCGCTTTTGACTTCAAGGTCAGGACGAAAACTGGTTCTGTTGGGATTTTTGTAGGTTTTTGGTGGCAGGTATGTATTTTGGGCATGGTAGACATTCTGGGGTGCTGGGGTTCACCATGAAGGAGGAGGTAGTAGGTAAGACTGGGCATGCTGGACAGAAAACTGAGGACCAGTCGGAGGGTAATAATATTGAGGTGGGTTATACGGTGTTGGTGGGTATGGTTGATATGAGCGAGGCTGATTATGATATGGGTTGGGTCCCCGGGACCAAGACCTTCCCTGTATAACTGCCACTTCTTCTTTTTTTTTTCTTCCCAATTGCTCATCAAACCTTCTTCAACAAAGCTCCCCATTTTTACCACCCCATTAAAGGTCTTTCCGATTGCAACACCAGATGCCCGTAGTATGTCAGCTCCAAAGCTTTTAAGAAACAATCTACCATTTCTCCTTGTTTCATTGGTGGATCCACACGAGCCGCCTGCTCTCTCCACCTGAAACCATACTCCCGAAAACTCTCTTTGGGCTTCTTTTCCATTTTAGTCAATGACAACCTATCCAGGATGATTTCCATATTATATTGAAAATGGTTTGAAAATGATTGAGCCAAATCGTCCCAAATGAACCATCGGGTATGATCTTGACGGGTGTACCATTCCAGTGCTGAGCCGCTGAGGCTTTGACTAAAATAGGCCATATGTAGTTCATCTTTTCCCTCCAGCTCCACACATTTTGCTGCAATAACCTCTCAGATGGGCCACTGGATCACCATGGCCATCATACATGTCAAATTTCGGCAATTTAAACCTAGCTGGTAGTTGTACTTCGGGGAACAAACACAATACCTTGTATGACATACTGACTTGGCCTCCCAGACCCTGCATATTGCAAAACGGCTGCTCAAGGCTCTTCAGTTTCCTGGCCATATCCTCATGGTTAGGATTTCTAGCAGGTTTCTCCTCTTCCGTCATATCGATAAGTGGGGTATAAGAATCATGTTGTCTGAAGGTGGGTTCTGAAGGGTAGTAATGATTATCCTGGATATGAAATACAGGCTCACTTGAGGATTTGTGTAAAACGGCTGATGGTGGTGCCACATACACTGGAGCAGCCTGGGGTAGTGGTGGTGGAGCTTTTTTAGGAAGTGAGGGTAGAGCTTGTGATGTAGTGGCATAATAGTGTGGGTATGTAGGGTATGTAGAATATGAGTTCACGGTGGGTGGATCTTGGTTCGGGATTGGTGGAGGAATGTCTGTGGGGTTGACTGGGTAAGTAGGCAAGGGTTGTCCCCTCGACCAAGCCTGATACATTTTTGACATCTACTGTTTAAGCTAATACATTTCTTCCTTCATGCTATTCACATCTACAACTTCCTCCTCTTGCACGGGATCCATGATTGTCGGCTCAATTTCTTGGGTAACTGCTTTCATCATGCTTTTAGAACGAGTGTTGTAGTTGTGATGTGCCAGAATGCCAGTTGCTAATTGCTTTATCTGATACTCATCAACGACAAAAACTTGTTAATAGTTAGATCATAATAGATGAACATCACAAGTTTTAAAAACACAACTTTTGTCTGGCCTTTATGCGTCATCCCGGCATTATTGATCTTTCCGCCTATTTTTTTTTCTCGGCTTTTCCTTTTCTTTCCTCTTGTTTCCACCCGTGTTCTTTTTTTTCATCATTCATTTTTTTCGTTTTCATTGTTTCCTTTTCTTTTTTTTTTTTGTTTTTCGATCCTATAAATTTGCCTATCGCACAAGCAATCGCATGTAAGGAAAAATAATTACAAATTTTGGATTTTCAATTTCATTGATACCCAATCATTGATTACAAAAGATAATGTTGTACTACAAAATGTGAAAAACAAAAATACAGAAAAATGCATGTCCTATGAATACATTAAAGCTCCTAGTGCCCGCGAGACCTCGTTCAGTCTTACCGCGGGCCTATATGCTAATGCTATATGGAGTTTATCCAAGTCTGTCATTACTTGTTTCACAAAGATCATTGTTGCAACGGTAAATATGGACCGGGTCATATCCTCGCACAGTTGGCATTTCCGTGTAATATAGTGAGCAATGTTGACAATTCTTTCCCTGATAATCCCTTTCTCTCGAAGCAACCTCCCGATTTGTTCGGCACGAGCATCCAAGGTTTGCTGGATCTTCTTTAGAAGTTGCTGTAGCTCCAATTCTAATTGAGCTATGGCCATGTAGCAGTGCTCTCTCTCTATGTCAAATTCTTTTGTTTGTTTGCTACTTTTGACCTCGGCCATGACAATCTTTTTCCTTAGCCGAGCAACTTCAACATTATGTTCATCCTTTAACTGTTGGATCATCCGAGCCCTTTCTTTAGCATTCCTGGCCAATTGTTTCCGAACCCCAATTAATTCCTTCTTGGTTTTATCTAGATCAAAGCTGTAGTCGTTCACCTTGCACCGCAAATTATCAATTAGCTTTTTATCTCGGGAAAGTTGAACCGGGGTTTCGGTTGCTGCTCTCATTTTCACAATCTGAGCCTTCAACATTTCATTTTCTTTTATCAGCTATTTCTTTTCACCCTCATCGGCCGCTGCTTGTAAGCTGCTTTCGAATTTGAGGTCCTGAACTTGTTTTTCCAACATACTGATTTTGGCTTAATATTCATTTTCTTTGGCCAGCCAATCCCATTGTCCCTTTGAAAGCTTGACAAATTCTTGAATGTGAGGTCTCTTCGTCTATCTTTCATGCTCAACTCTATGGTACCATGCGGAATACCCAGGTGACACTTCTCCTCTAGCCCGATCTCTCACACAAGTGTCCACTCTCAGACATTGGCACTCATTCCATATTTGCCGGACTTTTGCTTCCAGAAATTGCCCATCGGGACTAATCTCTATTGCTTGAAGACTGAGATCCCCATCTTTTGGCACAATTTGATATCTTCCGAGTTGCCGTAATACTCGATATGGCGCATAAGATTGGATACTCTTGAGACCTATTAAAAGAAAATGCAACCCTTCTGCTGGCATGTATATGACTTCATTGATGGGCAACCATCCGTATGCCCATTCTGTCTGGCTCGCAGTAAGTGATCGGAAGTAGGTGACCTAACCTTTTGATCCTTCTGGCAACTTGGACTCTTTTGTTCTCATGTAAAATTCTCCGATACAAGTCTTTTCAGACGATCCATAACTCAAAAACTGAGGGTGGCGGCATAAATGCTCTATCATTCACATCTGAAGTAGTAGATTACACCCCTCAAAGAAATCTTCTCCCGCTTTGCAGGTTGCGAGAGCATGAAAGATATCGGCCACTATCATTGGTGCTAAGTACTATTGTCATGTGCAAGGAGAGTGCTAGCAATCCTGGCAACTCTGATGTCGATGTTCCCGTCTTTCCTTGGAAATATTATTAGCCTATCACGCCCCAAATCGATGGACATGACCGGCGCTTGACCGGGTAGTCCCAGTCAAGCGTACCTGGGTGCCTTTCTATCCCATGCAATACCCCTGTGTTGTTTATTACTCATAAGCCAAAGATCTTACCAATTATAACTGAATTCACATTGTATAAACATAACCACTTGATTACTTCATTAACAATTTTGCAATTTTTACGACGCCCGACATAATATATGCATAAGACAGAAATCCCACAGATTACATGTCTACGGAGCCTCTAGGATACAAAGGACGATACAATACTTGCTGGTAACAAGGCTCCAACTATACCTTACACAAAATCAAAATAAAGTCTAAACAAGAGTGGCATGAGCCATGTAGGGCCCCGAAAGGAAAGGGGCTCACCAAAACGAGCAGTGGAAGATGAAGGACGCTACTGCCGATGAGTTGAAGCACCTGTTACTGATCCACCTACAATCATAACATGAATGTAGCATCCTCGGCAAATGGGATGTCAGTATACTGGAATTATACTGGTATGTATGGACAAGCTTTGTCCCAAGTAAATTCGAGCCATTAAAAGTACACCACGATGATAAGACAACAAATGATTACACCAAGAAGTAATAAAGCCAGCTAACCATGTTTCCCACATTTACTTCACCTCAAGTAGTTCTCAACTCAAGCACAACTAAATCTCAACAAGGAAGGCAACAACCAAACAAACACGGAAGAACATAATCAAGTCAAACAAAGGGGCAATCAGTGCCCCACATGTTGCAAACTCTCCTACTGTCTCCTTTCACAATTTCACATAAATGATTTCATATCAATTTCAATGGCGATTTCGATCGCTTTCCATCCTTATTACCTCGGCCACCCTTATTACCTCGTCCACCCTTATCACCCCAACCCACACCTTATTACTTCGTATTGCGGCACACAACCCGATCCCACCGTACAATTTCAAACACAACAATCACAAACAACAAACAAGGCACTACACAAGATCACAACAAGTGCAAATAAGCAATTTACAAATGGGTTCATGTTCTCAAATACTTTTCAAACCAATATCACAACCAAGTTACAATGTTTCCATATTCGAGAGTACCCATACCATTATGTTCAACAATTTACCACAATTCATGTGTTTCATTTCTTTCCTCAAGAAACCATGTATGACATCACAACAATTGTTCTCAATTCTTTACCAATTTCAATTCCCTTTTTATGTTTCGGTTCATGTTCCATATCATACCACACATAGTTCAACATCAATTGAATACTCAACAAAAAAATCAAGGAATTACACACAATCTCTTAAATTAACACATGCCAAACGAATTGCACACATAAGGGCGATTTCACAAGAATCAAAGTTAGCCATACATACCTCGATTGCGCTTTCCTTAAGTTACTACAACACTCCAAAAATTCTAGCAATTCCAATCTACTATGAGACATAACAAAATTAAACATATATTAGAAAGATATTCATGAAACTAGGTTATTTGAGCATTTTATCAAATACTAGTTGGGCATCTTGATTTCAAATCCCCTTTTCAAGAATTTCTTAATTCCCTAACCCAATCTTTGCTTATTTATGTTCAAAAATCTTCCCATAAACCTAAGTTGTACATGAATGTATACACAATACTAATAGACCCAAGAATCATACCTCAATAACTCATCTTATACATCAAACTCGAAATTAAACCCTAGGGTATAGAATATTACCTCTTAGATGAAGATCTTGTGATTGGGTTCTTTGATTCTTGAAGATTGAAGCAAGGTTTGGATGTTTTAAATATTGGGTTCCTCCTTATCTCTCTAAATGCTCTCACCTCTCTCTAAAATCAGTGTAAAATGACCCCAAAATGAACCCCTAAGCCTATATATTAAAATGGGGTCGGGTTATAAAAATTAGAAAATTTACCCTCCGTTGACAGCTCTGCTATAACAGAACGCACTGCAGATTGGCTATGCGGCCCGCAGATGCATCGAAGAATTCATTGCCCATAACTGGGTTGTTCTGTGTCATTCCGCGACCATTCTCGATAGCAGAATGGTTTCTGCGGTCCACAGAGTGAAATCTGCGATCGCAGATTTCACACCGACTCGCATGTTTCCAACTTTTGGTAATTTGATCATAACTTTGTGTAGGAATGTCCAAATGATGAACGGTTTGAAGCGTTCGAAACTAGACTCAAAGGGATTTAATTTGATATGCTATTCACCACATAAAACCTTATACATAATTATCTATGATCGTTTAAAGTGGAGCCTTGTGTGAATCCATTTGGAATATTTGGCCAATTTCGAAAATTTTCCCATTTGGCTTACACTTGGGCTTCCATTTGGACCTCATATCACTTACCATAAGAGTCATACTCATATTTATCAAGTCTAATTGATGTCCATCATGTTAGCACATAAAATATAATAATTAGCCTACGTGGCACCACAGAATCCTATATTACTTAGCGAATTTTTCTGGGGCCTTACATTCTCCCCCCCTTAGGATCATTCGTCCTCGAATGAGGAGTATAGTCTTTCCCAAACTCTTTAACATCACACATATCTTTTCCAACCTACCTCCAGTCTCAAAATTTTCACTAAGTCATAAATGGTTTTTAAAAATTCCGGCAGAATTTCCTTTGTAACTAGGTCTATCCACCTGCCAGAGAATCACCAAAATCGTCTTAACCACACATCCACAACTATACATAGCACCACAATGTATATATCCACAATCCTAATCCCAATATTACAAGCACAACATTAACATATGGATACCAGAACATGGACTACACGGTTTTACATCAAAATACCTATATGGTACATTCCAAGTCAAAACTAACTGGTATTCAATCAAACGAAAGTACTTTTCTTCCACGACACATTTATCCTTCGAGACGACATTATCGACTTACAAGCATTGTCATAACAACTTCTCAAAAATAATATCAACTCCCAAACATACATAACAAGAATGACAGATAAACATCTTGCATGAGATAACTATGCATTGACTTTACCTTTTGATAACTTCCACTGTACAATTTACACTCCATTGGATATTGCAATTCATGATAACAACAATAACCCACAATTCCATAACTTGGCATCATACCATCAAGGATGTTAGTTCATAGTAAACAAACAATCATGCGTTCATAATAGTCCTTACCAACCATTAATGTAATCGCAAAGTTGTTCATCTGCAAGAATATAATTTCATTTCAATCAACAGTCCATATGAAGTCAAGCCATCATGAGTCTTTCTAGTAGTGCATCATATAGGATATTACCATGATCATATAGTTCAATCAAGTCAATTCGTACCTATTTTTTTAACACTATCTTCTTAGACATAAGCATATGGAAACACAAAGTACATGAGGAACAGTTACGGGGAATATCATACACCTATTGCAACCTAATGTGTAATACAGTCATGTTACCTTTATTATCAACTCACATAACATTTTCAGGGGTACACTCACACTAAACCATTGATGACCCTTAATAGTTACCCTAAGATATGATACCATAAACTGACCGTAACTTTATCTATCCAATATATATGTGATCACACTATGAAGCTTTATCTTTGACTTGTCTGAACTTACAATACCCAATGATCTAATACAACGAGGAACAACAGAGTTCAAGATCAGGCTGGAGTTCTTCAGGAATCCATTAATGCACTAGGTAGAGTACTTTATGAGGTCGTATACTAAGAGACACAAAATGTTACTACTAACAATACTGACATGGTTAATCACTGTGACTACCTCAATTAATACACAATTGAGCCATAAGAGTAAGTAGTACATGTGAAATAAGAATCATTAAGGAGGAATACTCAAGTACATGAACCACTCATTTTCTAGAGTGTAGGGAAATTTTGTCGACCCCGAAGAGGAATACTCTGGAACCTTGAATGTGCTATGGGATTCAAAATACATGAAGTTGAATTACACTCTTAACATTACTTGACGCACAAAATCTCTGCCACAAGCCTATAAGTATGAAAAGAATTGAACATTTATGAGATTACCATATTCTAGACAACTTAACAATTCTTGGTAATTGATCATATACGAGGAAACTAAAATTACGACCATTCTTTTCATTCAAATCAACATGTTCATGATATGTACAAAAATCCGAAGTCATCTAATCTCAACCTTTCACGAGTGAATCTCAATAGATAGGAAATCTTGATATTGGGACAAAATCATGAATTGGTTAGATGGTTCTAATAGTTAACACGACGCTCTAGGGAGAAGGCAAATAACACTCATATCTAGCCAAGAAGGTGAGATACCAAGGGTAGTAAAACTCTCCACACATGTCAATGACATAGCCCATGATTCTAGAAGTTGAGGGTGTGAAGAAAACCAAACACAATGAGACAGTGCACAATAATCGCTGAAGGTTTGCAGATGTTCATGATGAGATCTCCATAGGTTTTGACTTGAAAAAGAAGTGTCATAGTGATACATAGAAGGGAATGTTCTCTTATGGTTGTCGTACAAGTGTAGGGAACTAGCACAATGAATTCACTAAATAAGGAATACAATTAAAACATTGTGGAGACATAATGAGAAAATAATCATTGGTTATAAGTTGGACACACTTCTACTATATTAACTCCCCACTGCAATACATGACCATGCCACGAGCAACCATAATACTAGGACAGAGTGAGATACCTACTCCGAGATGTCCCAAGTGGGCACGAAAACCATGGCGACACAATATATCTATGATGGGGATGTGAGGATCCCAATTTTTTTCAGAGAGACCTTATGCACACGGTGACCATTTCAATTGATATGCACTCATATGATAGGCACTGATCTGTGCATATATGTTACTAGACAGTGAAAAGGTTTGATAATGTTACTCGTAAGAGAGTAGAATCGTTGATCAAGCCATATAAGACACACACAACTAGGTAAAAGAGTGACTCGAGAAGGATCACAAATCATGGATACTTTGCATGAAACTTGACACCACATGTACAAACTTTACGATGATGCATGTATAGGCACAAGTGAGCAGATGTTGTCAATTTAAATGAGACATTTCTGTAAGAAATTCATCAGGAATAGTCCTTTGTTGAGAATTTAGGAAAAGAAAGTAGGAAGTATCAATAGTGCTATAACTCAATTCTGGAACATAATTATAGAGCTCAATTCCATAGGAGGTTGTAAACAATAGAACTATGATAGGGAGACTTTGTAGATAATACGTCTCATTCAAAGAGTAGACATGTGCATGAACTGTTTTGTAATTTAGATTATTTTTAAGAACATATCTATGCAAGGACAAGGAAATCATAAGGGTTTAACAAAAACTTTAAACAATCACCACATTACCAAATAAAATGGATCACATATTTGTTTACATAATTTCCATACCTCTAGGCTGCATTTCATAGCCCTTCCATAGGGTTCACATATAAAATTATTCACCTATGCGCTTCATACAATAATAAGGAAATCACAAGTACAAATCAAACACTTTAAACGTTCACCACATTATCGAATAAAAGAATTATGCCATTTTTACATATATTAGTCCATCGGCTCTTGGGGCCATAATTATCACATCAGACTTGGTACTAGGCCACATTTCATAACACAATCTCTTCTTCCCCGCATTTTACATCATTTCCGCATATTTCACATCAACATCATAACCTGTTTCATATTCCCTCATGTCATAAGTATCACCAGGTACAATTTCATTTTGAGTTCTCGACACATTGTCTATACTTTATTTCTCAAAAGCATTTGACTTATTTCAACATCACTATGCATAGAGGACTTCACACGGTTTTATTTAATATGTGCTCCTTCAATTTCAATTTAAGGCCTTCAATTTCAATACATGATTCATACCCTTACACCCATTTTAAGTTGTCAATAATAGCACATTGATCATATTGGAATGCATCTTTCACAAATATCGGGTCACAACACCAATTCATGTAAAGTATCAACCACAACTAGAGTCCAACATTTAGTCTTACCATATTTACTCAGTCACTTACTTCATTTTCAAACATCTTTATACATTACCAACAACTAGACGCAATCAATCAAATATCTTTGCTACACGTAAGAACATTTTGGAAGAATCAACCATAACAAGTTTTCTCACAAAATTTGGCATCAAAATATCAATTCAAACTTGACTTGAAGTCTAGGAATTTTAGCACATAGTTCACATTCTTTACATATCCTCATCTACCAAGAATAATATATTAAAAAAATGAAGAAGTACCTCCCACATATATTTTCACAACAATAATTCACTTAACATAATAACACGGGTACTGCATCAATTATATTTTGAACCTACAACAATTATGAGGGCACCATTGATGCTTAATTTCTAAGAGACGGGGTTTTAGCCTTACATACTGATGATATACTACATGATTTGGTGGGGCAGTGACATTAGTTGGAACAAGGGTACTCTCCTCAATAACAAGTTCTACAAATCACTCCATGGCTCAACACATTCTTCTAACAAGTCCTTGGGTGATCCACTTGGACTCAATGGTGGGATAAATCCCACCTTACATGCTTCAAATTCAGAGATTATGGTATCAAAATTACCAATCATGAGGGTAATACTTAGAGAGGAAATTAGCTCCCTATCTTGAGCCACATCGCATGATCTGGAATATCAAATAAATGGGTAAATTCCTAAATGTCCGTGCAGGCCCCAGCTTATAGATGTGGTCGACAACACACCGATAAGAAGGGCGCTACTAGACACGGCTCCGAGACATCCTAGGACATTTAAAAACCTTAGGCTCTGATACCAAGTTTGTCACACCCCAAATCGAGGGACATGAACGGCGCCTGAGCGGGTAGCCCCAGTCAAGCGGACCTGAGTGCCTTTCTATCCCATGCGATACCCCTGTGTTATTATTACTTATAAGCCAAATATTTTACAAATTATAACAAAATTCACATTGTACAAACATAACCACATGATTAATTCATAAAAAAGTTTGCAATTTTTACAACGCCCGACATAATATATGCATAAGAGTGAAATCCCACATTTTACAGGTCTACAGAGCATCTAGGATACAAAGGACGATACAATACTTGCTGTGAGCACGTGATTTTTGCCCTATACGAGAATTACTCCCAAAAAATTCAAAATATAATACTTTTGTGTTGTTGGCAATGTTTATGGATTTTATGTTACTTTTTCTCTTATTGTTTGCATTTGTGTGTCCTTGTCTATTTGTCTAAATAAATAAAAATACAAAATATATTGCATTTGTATATAAGATTCAAGTTCACAATTAAGAGTAATTAAGGTTGTTTTACGACAACGAAAAAAAAATCACAAAAATATGTACTTTTACATTTTTAGCATTTAATGGCCTAATTGTGCGATTTTATTTTTATTTAATTATGTGTGATAATTATTATTAGAAGTTAATTAGTATTTTGATAGGTTGATCTAGTTTTGTAATTTAATTTAGGATTTTTAAAATTTTAGTTTTGGTAAAGAAATGTGAAAGAAATCAATAAAAAAGAAGAAAAAACCGGAATTGGGCCAAATTCACCCAAACCCAATCAAATGCACTTGTAACCGCCCCAGTCCAGCCCAAAATTAACCCAACCCACACGCCCAACTTACCCGGCCCAACCCCATCTCCCATCTTTCAATCTGGACCGTTGATGATACTGCATCCAACGGTCCAGAACATTACACTAATTCTAATTACCCAAACCCCTCCCAAAACCCTAAATTACATTCATTTGTTACACCTCTTGAAGGACCAGCCGCCTCCCGCCCGTCGCCACCGTCCGCCGCCGCCGGAAATCGCCCCACGGCGGTTCCGGCGGTCCAAACCACCCAAATTTAACACCGTAGAACCACCTTAACCCCCTCTCTTCGAATCCAGGCACGGTTTGGTTCGAATCAACCTAGAACTTCTCGAATCTTCGATTGAAGATTCGAACCAAACTAAAACCGACGCCAAACCACCCCAAATTTATACCACACCTTCGCCGGACCTTCCCCATGTCAATGCCAAGCTTGGTTTGGCTCAAATATAACCGGAAACCATCGAACCCCAAAACACATGTCCAAGAACCCTAAAAACCGAAAAGAGATGTAATTTGCCGGATTTTATTAAATTGGGGTCTAATAGACCTTAATTGGATTGTTTTTACTTAAAAAACATTTCAATTAAAGTCTTTTCGACCCCGAATGCAAAGACCCAAGTCGGCCGAGCCCTTTCTTCTTCGAAGGTATTTGTTTTCTTCTCTGTTTTGTTTAATTATACTCGTCGCTTTAGTATTTCTCGATTGTTGTTGATTTCGTTGAGATTCGGATGCCATTTTCTTTTCTCTCCTCATCTCTTTGGGACCTTTTATTTGGTCGATCTGTTAGTTGTTATTCTTCGCTGTTAACGGGTAATTGTGAGTCGAATTCGATTCGTTGTTAATATCGTTAAGTTGTTTGATGTTGAATTTACAAAGTGCTATCCAAAATTTGTGTGATCACTGCTTGTCGGCTTTGGTTATCGATTACATATATCGTAATCGGCTAATCGAATGTTGTCAAATACGTGTTCGCGTCAATTAGCGTCGTCGATGAGTTAGCTTCGTATTCTTTTTTTTTCTTCTTTTTCTCTCTTCTTTGGCCGAGAATACTGTTTGGGTGGTTGTCAGTTCTAAGATTCTGTTTTGTCTATTTGATTACCAATGTTGTCGAACACGTGTTCGCGTCGATTAGCGTCGTCGAACAATTAGCTTCGTATTCCCCGTCATTTGGCCGAGAATTCTTGGTTCACTGCTTTTGCAACTGTTTGGATATCAAATGAACATGCCGTAATCGTTTAATCGAATGATTGACGATTAGTTTTCTGAGTATGTTTGGTAGCACATTAAGACAGTAATCGAATCAAGAAATTTGGAGTTTGTTGTGACTTTGGATTAGAGGTGTTTGAAAGCTTTGTGTTTGTTGTTTGTTGGTTGTTGTGACTGTTTGATGATGTTAAGATCAGACTTCACAGTGTGTTAAATAACACAAGGATTCCAGGGGTAATTTAGAGTTCAAATTTTTCTAAAATGACTAGTTTAATTGTTCTGTCCAGTAAGTACTGAGGAACATCTCAATTAATACATTGTGAGTGCCCCTAAGAGTTGTAAAGAGAAGATAACATGGAATGATGATAAAAGTGGGCTGCCAGCATCAGTTTAAAAGACTTTGAATATTTTTAAAAGAAAAACAGCAGGGATGAATGATGAAAAGGGTTAAGGGGGTTCACATGGGCTAAGGGAATAACATGGGGAAAGCTGGAACACTTTAGAAGAAAGGGGGGTCTGTTTTGATCTATAAAAGGAGAGACATTTTTGAGATATAGGAAGATATACACTAACTGAAAAACAAGAAAAATACTCTCTGTAAAACAAACTCACACAGAGAGATTCACAAATATTCTCTGGGATATACACAGACTCACACCCACAGAAGACTCTCTGGAAAATACATTCTCACATTTTGAGACAGATACAGAACACTCAGATAGAAAACACTGAGTATACACATAAGTATTCACTACTTGCTGTGGTTCTCCTGCTGTTGCTATCATTCTTCTGCTGCTGCTGTGTTTCTTTTTTTGCTGCCTGCGATCATTTTTGTTGCCTGCTGGTTGTTGTTGTGGCTGTTTGTTGTTGTGCTGTTGCTATCATTCTGTTGCTGCGGTTGTTGTTGTGGCTGTGGTTGTTGTTAGTTGCTATCTGCTGCTGCTGACTCGCCTCTCTTTCCTCTTGTTGTAATTCAATCTCCAGGTACATATCTTTGGACTTGGCACTCTTGTACCAGAAAATTTGAAATGAAAAGCTATCTTTGAATCCTTTTAGTTGAAGCTATCACATAGATAGTCCTGTTTAGCTATTTATCAAACTAAAGACTGTTAGCAAAAATAGATATTGTGTAGTTATTTGTTTAAAGGATTAGAAATGCATATAGTCTTGTATGTTTACTTAGCTCTTACTTCGGCATGTATGAATTGAAATAAAATCCGTCGGGCTTGTATTATTTATCATTGTAAACTTGGTTTATTTTGAGATTGTTGACTCAAATAGACATTTTTTATCTATACTTAATTAGTTTCTGTTCTTGTTAGTACATGTTCGGGACTCGTGTAAGTTAAAACTAGCCAATTCGGCTTGGGATTCCTTTTGATATTTTATAGGTAATTGTTTAAAGTCAAAGTTATTTAAACATATTTAAAGTGTTGGTTTGATTAATGTTAGCTATTAACATAAGATGTTTGGGATCATTTTCGAGGTCTTCCTTGAAATCTATTTGTAATTAAGCAAACAAGATGAGTTAGCCTATGCTTTAAATGCCAATGTTAGGTCAATTTTAATCGTATAGTTTGAATTTCGCCAATTAACATCGGATTAAGGATAGTAAAAATCCAAAGTAAACATTTTACTTTAAATAATGGACTAAGGTGAATTATTTCTATTTCGCATATTTTGATTAATTTTTCGTTAGTTTATTTTTTTTAATTTTAATCTCTGGGCTTAAGTCAAAAAGCTATGAAATAATACATCATTTGGTATGGGTCTTTAATTGGAAATAATCTTAAGGGATATACTGTTAAATAAATTGATGTTTGGATTAGTCTTACAATGGCTTTAATTAGCATAGCTGCAAAGTAAGTAATTCGGATACCTTTTTATTTGTCAAAAATTCGAGTCTATGTTGTAATTATTTTTTGTTTTTCTTTGGGTCCGTTTTCAAATTAATAGAGCGGTTTGAAGTTTAATTAGAGCATAAAATTTATAAACATGTATAAAATCAGGAATCCTTAGCCATTTATAATAATTGAAGCGACCGTGCTAGAACCACGGGATCTGAGGGTGCCTAACACCTTCCTTCGGGTCAACAGAATTCCTTACTTAGAATTTCTGGTTCGCGGACTTCATTTGGAAAGTCGAAATTTCCTCGATTCGGGATTTAAATAAATCGGTGACTTGGGACACCTTAATTTATTCTAGGTGGCGACTCTTAAAAAATAAATAAAATAATCCCGTTTCGAACATTGTCACTTAAAGTGGAAAAACTTCCTTACGCTTCTACCCCCGGTTAGAGGGCGCGCCAAAAGGAGGTGTGACAGCTTTGGCGACTCTGCTGGGGATATCTAACCCAGAACCACTGGTTCAGGGTTTAAGAATTCGAGCTTTGAATAATTATTTTATTTGGCTTATTTATTATTTGATTTTATTACATGTTTATATTTGATATGCTAAATGTTGCTTTACCGCTTTGATATTTTGTGAACTGTATATAAATTGTGCCGATACCCATTTTTTTTTCTTCTCTTCTGAGTCTTTTGAAATATAATACCGGGCATTTGCTGGACATAGCCCGTTTTTCTCAAGATAGCCGTGGTGCTTGGCACCCGGTGAAGGATTTTGTAGTCACACATGTTTAGGCGGAGAGTTTTGTCAATTAAGCCGGAAAGCCATGCTACCGGTGCACCGACACTCTTCGGCTCGAGTTGTCCGCTCGAGTTAAAGCCAGTCTAGACACTTTTCCAACAGGATGATGACTTAGAATAACAAAACTTTATGCCGGATCCCCGATAGGAACGTTTATTTTGCATCATATGCATATTTGACTTAGGAGGCTCAACACAGGGGTTGGGCCTGTCTAGGACAGGTGTACCTGAAATACAAAGACCAACTTGTTGCATCTTTCTGTGTGCATTTATTTCGATCTTACATGCCGACCGGTTTGTTAAAATAAAGGAAGAAGTGAAAAACGTCAGGGTATATAGTCAAAATAGTTTTATGGAAAATAGTTAGTTCTTTGAAAATAATTTTGAAAAAAAAATGCAAAAACGCAAAAAAAAATTCCAAATAAATTTCCTTAATTTTACGAAAATAATTAGTTCTTTAAAAAATAAAATTTGAAAAAAATGCAAAAATTTCCAAATAAATTTTCCTAATTTTAATAGTTTAGTTTCTTTGAAAATGATTTTGAAAAAAATGCAAAAATGATTTCTTTGTTTTAGAAATGCTGTTTAAAAATACTTTGTTTTCTTTTCTTAAAATGATTTAGTTCTTTTATTTTCGAACTACGCAAGTTTGATTCTCACCAAACATGAGATACGTAGGCAACCCATATCGGGCTCAACTAATACCGATTTTTTTTAGGAAAGCAATAATAAAAATATTAGAATTAGGATTTTTGTTCTTAGTCGAGAGTTAGGAAATTTTGCAAAAATAGCCAAACGCCTCAAAAGGGCGCCGGAGGACTAATTTCGCAAAACGGAATATAGACATCACACCGGTATCCTGTTATACAACCTTCAAATCTTCTTCATGTGCTGAAAGGTCGTATTAACAAAATTCGTTTTTTTTATAATAAAATATAAAAAAAAATTTTTAAAAAAAATATCTTAAGTCCATTTTTTTATCTTTTCTAGGATCAACATGACTTCCTCGCAACGAATCGGCTAGAAAAGGGTGAGAGACGAAATACCACCTATGTTCATGGTCCAGGACAAGACCCGAGATCGGCTCTGTAAATGGTGGACTAGTTTCTCAGCTTGGGAAAGAAATCAAGTTCACAAGCACCTCAAGTTTCTTCCGGACATCATGATGATAAAACCGAACAAAAATGTGATCAGAGCTTTAGTGAGTTTTTGGGACTCAACAAGCAATGTGTTCAGATTCCGGGATTGCGAAATGACACCCACTTTGGAAGAATTGGGCGGACTCACAGGGACTCGGAAGAGATTTGCACAAGATGAGACCTGCAGCTCCTAGGCAGATGGGTATAAATAATTTCTTGAAAAGTTATGTCTCCGGCGGGTTCCCATGGGTTGTTTGGAGAACGGTTGGGTGCCACTGGATTATCTCTACGATAGATTTGGTGATAAGAATGGGTTCGCGAAATTCTCAAATACTGAATTTGTCAACCAGTTGAATTATGACGCCTGGGGAGACTTAAGGATTTATGCCTTTATGATCGCTTTTTTGGGAACCATGGTTTTTCCCGAACGTGGCGGACGCATCAGAATCCGTTTGGCTGCGGTGGTCTCATATCTACAGAGTAACGAGGAACACACTGTTCTTCCAATGATACTAGGAGACATCTTCCGGGCCTTAACTCGTTGCCAAGAAGGACAAGATTATTTTGAAGGTTGCAATATCTTATTACAAATGTGGTTTGTAGAACATCTCTATCATCACCCAATTGTGATAAACTTCAACACGGATTGGCTGAATTATATTCGTTGTCATACAAACAGAGCCGCCCGTTGTAACCTTCCAAAAGATTTGAGGACTTGGCAAGAATTTCTCAACTCTTTAAGGGCAGATCAACTTACCTGGAATTATTATTGGTTCCCTTCTGCCAAAATCATGCATATGTCGACATATCGCCCATTCTACATACTAATGGGTTTCAGGGGTTTCCAACCATATGCCCCACTACGTGTCATGCGGCAGTTGGGTAGAGAACAGAAAAGGCCCCCAATCGAGGATATGCGATCGTTTACATGGGAATTTGTGATGGAGGAGACCCCGAGGGAGACTTATGCACAGAAAGTATGGTTCGGTAGTCGACTCTCCGACATCAACGAAATGGTTGCCGATCGAGAAAGGGGAGAAGTGAGTCTCGCATATCTCGAATGGTTCCACAACCAATCAGTGCCGAAGCAAAGGTCAGAAAGATCAGTGAAGTATGTCGTAGATTGGGAGAAGGAGGTAGAAGCCAGAGTAAGGGAGGCTAAACATGAGACAGCACAGGATTTCCAATCTTGCATTAACACTTTAAAAGAAGACAAGGGAATTTTGGAAGCTGCCATGGACATACAACATGCTGATTTTGATCGGGAAAGGGCCGTTTGGGAGCAGGAAAGAGAAGCACTCCAAACTCAAATTCGAGAGATGCAATTGGCCGCAGAAAGGTCAAAGAGGAGTCGGAATGATCAGATGCTGATAAACGATTTGGAAAGGAAAGCCTTTGAACACCAAGAAGACTTGGAGAAGGCAAAAGCGGCTTTGGTTGCGGTCCGGACAAAATGGAAGAGAGCGGCCCACCAAGAAGCACTCCGTCTACAACAAGTAGAGAAAGACTATGATGCAATCATCATTGATTTAAGAAAAGCAAATGCCACTCTTAAAGAGCGAACTCTCAGGCAAGTCCAGGATGCTAAAGCAGATAGAGACCGTTGTCACAACTTGATGGCACGGATGGAAAGGCAAATAGATAGGCTCTTGGACCATATCTCCGGCAACTCTCAAGTATTAGGGGCAAAGAACAGACACATAGGGCAGCTGCTCAAAGAAAAAGACATGATCAGAACCAGGATCAATGAGATCGGGCACTACATTACTATGAGGTGTTTGAACTGCGAACGAGTACCTCGGCCTGCCCTCTTTTCTTCAATCATGGAATGTGTCCACCAAGTCATGGCAGAATTGGGGAGTATACAGAAAGATCTTACACCAAGAACTGCAGCAAGGCCAAACAACGCCCCCCGGGCGCAAAGATTCGAGGCGTTGGAACATGCTTAGAAGAGTCTGTTATTTTAGAGTCTGTTGTCCTTTTAAACGTTTTTTCTCCATTGTTGTCTTTTGCAAGTGTTTCAAGTTTGAAGTTTGGTTGAAATAAAATTCATGAACATTTCATTCATATCTTATGTCTATTGTATTAGAACTACGCTCGGTCTGATTCACGCGGGGACGTGATACGTAGGCAATCCACATAAGATTCGACCACCACTAAAAAAATAAAAAAAGAGAAAAATGGGGAGATTAATAACAATAAAGTTTTCAAGGATAAGAGAAGAAGAAAAAGAAAAGCTGGAATGACGCATGCGAGGAATACATGTAGAAATGGTTAATTGATTAGGTGCATTACATCCAACGTGCGATAACATGCCTGTTAAATTCAGTGAGCTAACAAGTTTGTTGCAATTTCCAGAAAGTTTAGCAGTGACTTGACAGAGTATACTGGCCGATCACCCTTACCATACCGGATCAAAAGGTCCAATTCCAGCAAGCATGTCTAGTTCAGACAAAAGTATCGATGGGGAGAAAACAGAGATACAAATCATGAAAGAGGAGATGGACTGGTTAAGACAGCAAATGACAGAGATGCACCTAGCCTGGGCTAGGGGACAATCATCACCAAACCTTCCTACTCTTACACCAGCATGAGAGCGTCCGCCCATGGATCCCTCGACCAATGCACCAATCTATCCTTATTATCAAGGGGAAAACCCATATATCCCCCCGGTTTCACCAGCCAGGCAAAATCCTCCTCCCCCGGTTACCCCTGTTTTTGTGGCACCTCCACCTGCTCCTTTACAAAAATCGTCCAGTGAGCCGCTTTTTCAAATCCACGACAATCATTGTTATTCTCCCGAGCCTACCTTTAAGGCTCCTGAACCGCATTCACACACCCCTCACTGGGATAACCCGGCAGAACCGGAAAAGCACCTCCCGAGTTTGGAGCATGAGGAAGTTATTCGAAAAGTTAAAAGCCCGGAGCAGTCCTTCAGGAATATGCATGGTTTGGGCAACCAGGTCAGTGTCGCTTACAAAGATCTGTGTCCATTCCCAGATGTCTAGTTGCCAGCCGGGTTCAAAATGCCCAAGTTTGACTTATACGAAGGGCATGGTGACCCAGTAGCCCATCTTCGAGGTTTTTGTAGTAAAATGCGAGGAGCCGGAGGACGAGACGAGATTCTGATAGCTTACTTCGGTCAGAGTTTGGGGGGGTCTGCACTAGAGTGGTACACTAGGCAGGATCCCAGCAGATGGTTTACATGGGATGATTTGGCTCAAGCATTCATTAGCCAGTTCCAGTACAATCTTGAAATAGTCCCAGACCGCTTATCATTGCTAAAGTTAGAAAAGAAACCCGCCGAAAGTTTCAGAGAATTTGGTTTCCGCTGGAGGGAACAAGCAACAAGGGTAGATCCGCCTATGAGAGAGAACGAGATGGTGGATTACTTCTTGCAGACACTGGAGCCAACCTATTTCGGACATCTGGTGACGTCCGTGGGTAAGTCATTCACTGAGGTGATAAAGATGGGGACTATGATCGAGGAAGGCTTGAAAGCTAACAAGATCATGAGTTATGCAGCGTTGAAAGCCACCACTCAAGCTATTCAAAGTGGCACCGGAGGGGTGCTTGGAAAAAAGAGGAAAGAAGAGGTCGCGACAGTTGATTCTAGAGCATGGTTCAGGAACAGAGGCCCCGCACCCCAGTATAATTCGCCACAACCCCACCAACAAAATTACTCTCACAATCCATACAGCCATCCACAACACTATTACCCAACACCAGATGCTCACTTCACCATCCATCATGCCCAATCATATGCTCCACCTCCCATCCAGGCACCATGGCGTGCGCCAAATCCACAGAATAATTACCCACCCCCAAGAGCCTATAGAAATCCCACGGGTGCGGGCTTTCGTCCGAACCAAGCATTCAAGAGCGACATGGCACCAAGGCCAAAGACTTTCACCCCCTTGGGAGAGTCTTACACCAGTTTGTTCCACCGTTTGAAGCAAGTAGGGTTGCTAAATCCGGTCGAAGCTAAGCTACCAAACCCTCTTCCAAAGAATCTGGACCATTCAGTAAATTGTGCATACTGCTCAGGATGTCCGGGACACGACACGGAAAAGTGTTGGAGGTTGAAAACAGCCATCCAGGAGCTCATCGACACTCGCAGGATTGAGGTCCAGACTCCAACGGAGCCCAACATCAACCAAAATCCACTTCCAACTCATCACGATACCAACATGATCGAGTTGGTACAGGAAGAAGAAGGAAAGGAGAAAGCCTCCCAAACTGTAATAATGATCAAGTCTAGCGGGGTAGGAATGAGAAAGGGGCCGAGCCTTGATGAGTCATCCATTTGCAAGAAAGACCTACCAGGAGGGTCGGAAGCAGAAAAGGGAAGTGTGAACGGAGTACCGGTGAGGCCGGGGGAAGCAAAAATAGTTGTACCAGGGGTAGCAACCAAACCCGTCTTGACGGTGGCAGGTGTTCGAATGGATCCTTTTATCATCAAGCCAGCAATACAGTTGCCAATAACTGATAGCAGAGCCATTCCATGGAATTATGATCGGACCACGACAACCTACAAAGGAAAGGAAGTGAAAGGGGAAGTTTGCGAAGCGCAAGGTTTGACCCGCTCGGGGAGATATTTTGCCCCCGCGGAGTTGAGGAAGACTGCTCCGGCAACACTGAAAAAGCCGGTAACTGACGAAGAGGCAGAAGAATTCCTGAAAAAGATGAAGCTGCATGATTATTCTGTCTTAGAACAGCTGAAGAAGACTCCTGCGCAAATCTCATTGCTATCCTTGCTGATACATTCTGAAGAACATCGACAAGCTTTGATGAAAGTTCTGAATGAGGCCCACGTACCTGATAAAATCTCAGTGAGTCATTTGGAGAAGATCACCAATAGGATCTTCGAAGCGAATCGGATTACCTTCACCGATGACGAATTGCCTGAGGAAGGCACCGAACACAACAAGGCTTTATATCTTACGGTAAAGTGTGAGGAGTCGGTGGTTACCAAAGTCCTTGTCGATAATGGGTCCAGTGCTAACATCTGTCCTCTCTCTACACTGAACAAGTTGAAAGTGGACACCGGCAGGATACGCAAGAACAACATATGTGTTCGAGGGTTTGATGGAGGAGGCAAGGCATCGGTTGGGGACATAGTGTTAATCTTGACAATTGGACCAGTGGAGTTCACCATGGAATTCCAGGTGCTGGACATAGTAGTGTCATATAACCTTCTGATAGGGCGACCGTGGATCCATGCCGCAAGAGCAGTTCCATCCAGCCTACACCAACTCGTCAAGTTTGAGTGGGACCAACAGGAGATCGTCGTCCATGGAGAGAATGATCTACAACCAGGCACCGTCGTCCCCTTTGTTGAGACAGAAGAAGATGTTGGGCCATGGGTATACCAGATCTGCGATGTGGTATCCGCCAACCGAGTTCCAGAAGGGGAATGCATTCCAAATGACAGAATAATTACTGCAGACGTCATGGTGGCTCATGAAATGTTGAGACACGGTTTCATACCCGGCAAAGGTCTAGGTGCATCTCTGCAAGGAATCATACAACCGGTATCCGTGGTCGAAAACGTGGGAACCTTCGGCTTGGGATTCAAGCCAACATCAGAGGACATCCAGCAAGCCAGGAAGAACAAGCAGAAGACATGGGTGCTCCCGAAGCCTGTTCCACGCCTTTCCCGATCTTTTGTCAAGTCCGGAGTAAGAGGACATCCGACGACAAAGGTTCCCGGTCCTATGGTTAGGCCAGACGAAGAGTTCTTAAGATAGTTCGAGGACCTATTTACAGACGTATGCATGGTAGAGGATGGCGAAGGATCCAGCCATGCCGATATACGGTTTGTGGGATCGAAAGCAAAGTTGAATAATTGGAAGGCTACTCCTCTCCCTGTCCGGAAGGAGTCTTGGTAGTTTGTTTTGGATTGTTTTCTTTTGAAATTTTGTGTTGGGATTGTCCCCGAAGTAAATTCCATTTGTTTTACTTCATTTTGATTTGAGTTCGCAAGTTTGTTTTTCCTTGTACTTGTTCCCATTAATGAAATTTTGTTCCTTTCGTTTCTAATTTTGTTTATTTTTCCTTCTTTTTACTTTTCTGAGCAGCTTTCTTTCAACTGATCTTAATGATATGGCGTGCTTAAAGATTAATCAACCCAGTCTAGAAAGTCAATCGGGTTTGGAAATAATAACGCATGAAATAAGAAGTGACGAGAGTGAACCGGAATACGGCGATGATGAAGCCGTAGAAGAAATCGGTGAAGAATTAAGTCACTTCGAGGAAAAACCCAAACCAAATTTAAATGATACTGAGGCTGTTAATCTGGGGGACACAGATGACGTCAAAGAAACCAGAATAAGTGTCCATATTGAACCCAACCTGAAAGAAGAATTGATCAAAACACTCATGGAGTTTAGAGACATTTTCGCATGGTCGTACGACGACATGCCAGGACTCAGCACTGACCTAGTGGTCCATAAATTGCCTACTGACCCGGCATGCCCGCCCGTCAAACAAAAACTGCGAAAATTTAAGACGGAGATGAGTGTAAAGATCAAGGAGGAAGTAACCAAGCAGTTGCAGGCAAAAGTCATTCGTGTCACTCGATACCCTGAATGGTTGGCTAACGTAGTACCCGTGCCAAAGAAAGACGGAAAGATCAGAGTATGCGTAGACTACCGCAATCTCAACAAGGCAAGTCCCAAGGATAATTTCCCGCTTCCCAATATCCATATCCTAATTGATAATTGCGCCGGACGTGAAATCGGATCCTTTGTGGATTGCTACGCGGGATACCATCAGATCTTGATGGATGAAAAGGACGCAGAAAAGACGGCTTTTTTCACACCGTGGGGGACTTATTGCTACCGGGTGATGCCATTCGGTTTGAAGAACGCAGGGGCAACATACATGAGAGCGATGACTACGG
This sequence comes from Nicotiana noctiflora, assembly GCA_032618575.1. NCBI lineage: Eukaryota > Viridiplantae > Streptophyta > Magnoliopsida > Solanales > Solanaceae > Nicotiana > Nicotiana noctiflora. The sequence goes on along the minus strand of JASVEL010011503.1, from coordinate 22,679 downwards.
TATTCCATGATATGATACACAAGGAGATTGAAGTATACGTGGATGATGTGATCATAAAATCTAGACGTCAAGAAGACCACGTTGCTGACCTCAGGAAGTTCTTTCAAAGACTTCGAAGATATGATATCAAGCTCAATCCGGCCAAATGCGCATTCGGAGTCCCATCAGGAAAGTTGCTAGGATTCATCGTCAGCCGACGGGGCATTGAGTTGGACCCATCCAAAATCAAGTCCATCCAAGAGTTACCCCCGCCAAGGAATAAAACAGAGGTAATGAGTTTGTTGGGAAGGTTAAATTACATCAGTAGGTTTATTGCTCAGCTCACAGCAACCTGTGAGCCCATATTCCGTCTGTTGAAGAAAGACGCTGCGATAGAATGGACGACAGAATGTCAAGAAGCGTTTGACCAAATCAAAGGGTATTTGTCAAACCCACCCGTATTGGTTCCGCCCGAACCGGGTAGACCCCTGATTCTTTATCTAACGGTTTTGGAGAATTCGTTCGGCTGCGTACTGGGGCAGCATGATCGTACTGGCAAGAAGGAACGGGCCATTTACTATCTCAGTAAGAAGTTCACGATCCACGAGGTCAAATACACTCATTTGGAGAAGACCTGTTGTGCTTTAACTTGGGTAGCCCAAAAGCTGAAACACTATTTGTCTTCTTACACCACTTACCTCATTTCGCGTTTGGATCCGTTGAAGTATATTTTCCGGAAACCTATGCCTACAGGGAGGTTAGCAAAATGGCAAATATTACTCACAGAGTTCGACATCATATATGTGACAAGGACGGCTATGAAAGCTCAAGCCCTAGCCGATCACTTAGCTGAGAATCCCGTTGATGACGGATACGAACCTTTGAGGACATATTTTCCGGACGAAGAAGTACTGCAGATTGATGGGTTGGAGTTAACCGAGGATCCAGGGTGGAAGCTTTTCTTCGATGGAGCGGCGAACGCAAAAGGAGTCGGAGTAGGGGCCGTGCTTATCTCTGAAACAGGACATCACTATCCTGTTACTGCTCAACTGCGTTTTCATTGTACCAATAATATGGCTGAGTACGAGGCATGTATCTTGGGGTTACGATTAGCGGTGGACATGGATGTACAGGACATCTTGGTCTTGGGGGACTCGGACCTTCTGGTACATCAGATTCAGGGAGAATGGGAAACCAGAGATTTAAAGCTTATCCCGTATCATCAGTGTTTGCATGATCTAACCAAACGCTTTCGATCAGTAGAATTCAGGCACATCCCAAGGATGCATAATGAGGTTGCAGACGCTCTAGCTACTTTAGCGTCAATGCTACATCATCCGGACAAGGTTCGTGTCGATCCGTCATATTCAGATTCGGAATCAACATGCTTATTGCAATATGATAGAGGAAGAAATGGATGGTGAGCCATGGTTTCATGATGTCAAGGAATACCTCAGGTTAGGAATATACCCAGAGCAAGCAACTGGAGATCAAAAGAGAGCTATTCGACGATTGGCAAACGGATTTTTCCTTAGTGGAGGTGTGCTGTACAAAAGAACCCCGGATTTGGGATTGTTGAGATGTATAGATGCAAGTCAAGCCACAACAGTGATGACAGATATACACTCGGGAGTGTGTGGACCACACATGAGCGGATACGTATTGGCAAAGAAGATTCTTCGAGCGGGATATTACTGGCTCACGATGGAGCATGATTGTATAAGTTTCGTGCGAAGATGCCATCAGTGTCAGATACACGGAGATTTGATTCATTCTCCACCGACCGAATTGCATACAATGTCGGCACCATGGCCGTTTGTTGCGTGGGGTATGGATGTTATCGGACCTATAGAACCTGCGGCTTCCAATGGTCATAGGTTCATTCTGGTGACGATCGATTACTTTACCAAGTGGGTGGAGGCCAAAACCTTCAAATCCGTGACCAAGAAGGCAGTGGTGGATTTCGTACATTCCCACATCATCTGCAGGTTTGGAATTCCAAAGATAATCATTACGGATAACGGTGCAAATCTTAACAGTGGATTGATGAAAGAGGTATGTCAACAGTTCAAGATTACACACCGAAATTCCACACCATATCGTCCCAAAGCAAATGGCGCGGTTGAGGCAGCACAAACAAGAATATTAAGAAGATATTGAGGAAAATGGTAGAAGGGTCTAGGAAATGGCATGAAAAGTTACCATTCGCACTGGTTGGGTTATCGCACTACCGTCCGGACTTCGGTAGGTGCAACTCCTTACTTGTTGGTGTACGGGACTGAAGCAGTAATACCAGCAGAAGTTGAAATCCCATCCCTCCGAATTGTCGCTGAAGCCGAGATTGATGACGACGAGTGGGTCAAAACCCGATTAGAGCAATTGAGCTTGATCGATGAAAAGAGATTGACAGCAGTATGTCACGGCCAATTGTATCAAAAGAGAATGGCGAGAGCATATAACAAGAAGGTACGTCCCAGGAAATTTGAAGTGGGACAACATGTGCTGAAGAGAGTTCTACCACATCAGGCCGAAGCGAAAGGCAAGTTCGCTCCAAATTGGCAGGGACCATTTGTGGTGACTAGAGTATTATCCAACGGCGCTCTATGTCTAACCGATGTTGAGGGAAGATGCACCGATATGGCTATCAATTCTGATGCAGTCAAGAGATATCATGTGTAATTCTTTAATGCATTTGTCAACGTTTGGTTTCGTTTGTGTGTATTTGGCATTTTTTGGAGAATGAAATGACAGAGGCAATTTTTATACTACCCAAACACTTTAATGCTTGTTTTCCCCTTTGAGCCTTAATTATTCTTTCATATACCATCTTTCGGAATCATCAAGGAAGATGTGTAATAAAATAGAAAAAGAAACAAAGAAAAAAACACAAGAAAAAGTGAACTACGTTCGACCCGATTCCTCAAGAAGGATACGTAGGCGCCACACGGCTCGGTCATAATAAAATAAAAATCAAAGATTCCCCAAGCAACAAAACTGGGGCAGAAGTCATTGTTTCGTTTGAAAAGATAGTGTAGATTCTGAAAGTTGTAATGAGCTAACCGTTGAGATTAAACCCCTTTCTTTAGCCCCACACACAGAAACCACATTAAGGACCAAAAAAGACCTCTCGATCAGTATTTGGGAAATGCCAAGTCATGCGAATGAAACTACGAATGACACTTCAATCCTCGACTGAATCTAGGACTCACAAGCTGAAAAAGGATAGCCCCTTTTGAGGAAATTCCATGGATAATACCCCAGCCCACCGCATGGAAAGAAAGCGAAATGAGAAAGTCTTAACGGTGAAAACCCTCGCGGGCACCTTAAGGCGAAGAAAGTTGAGAGAAATAAAATGAGAGAGTCTTACGGTGAAAACCTTTACAGGCACCCTAAGGCGACGGGAGGCCGAGAGAAATGAGAGAACCTTATTAGTGAAAACCCTTTGAAAGGCACTATGAGGTGACAAGGCGAGATGGTTACAAGGCATCTGCATGAGACAAGGTTGGGACATTCATTTGCTTCTAGCAAAACGCGGTCATCAGAAAGTGATTGACATAAATAGACTGGGTAGATTAATCTCAAAGGCACGGCATAACCATATGATAAGTTATACATTCAGATAGGTTTTTTTCCCAGTTTTGAGTTCAGAAAAGTTTTCCTTTTCTTTTATCATTCGTGGTCAGCATTCTTTTTCTATCATTTTTTCCTTTTCTTTTGTTTTCAAAAATTGACTTTTCAAAGCTTACTACCAAGTCTCCCAAAGCGGTACAATGAAGATGATTTCTCACAACAGATCATCGAGTAAGAAGGGTCGGATCAAACTGGAGGTAGGAATAAAAGGGAGAGATGAGAGACCATCTATGGAAAGAGCACCCTCCCCAGCAAATGTCAATGTCATCCCCAAAAGTTCGAGGGAGGCCAAGCAGCTGAAAGAGAAAAGGAAAATTGCCCCGGCGAGAACGACATGACCATTCACGATGTTTTGAAACTAATAATTTTTCTTTGATTTAAAGCAGGAAAAGAGGGTTCGTCGGTGTAAAAGCATGCCACGTGGAAGGTCATCAAACTGGGGCAGAAAATTTTCTCCGATTGCGAAAATTTTCTTGAAAGCAAAATACCCGGTGGATAAGGATAGAAAAATAACACGAGATTTCGGGAAAGGCCAGTTCCGAGCAGAATAGTGTTGAGAGAGGCTAGGCAACACGAGGGGTGATCTTTGAGCCTGGTATCATCCCCAGCAGTTGTTGGAATATGAAACACCAACTCCAAGATTCCCTCAGCAGCATTATATACCATAAGCTCTTCAAGGAAGCAAAAGCGTGAGTCCCGGAGGAGGTCCGGGAAGAAGGAAATAGAAAAAGAGGAAGCAAAGAATATTTCCCCAGCAGCATCATTCCCAGCAGGTGAGTAAATAGTTCCGAAGATATCTCCAGCAGCCAAAGGAAAAGTAACACGACCCAGTGAGTTATGAGTTGAAGTCAGGGAGCCCACCTGAAGAATGGAGTGGCGATTTAGTTTGGAAGTTATAAGTTGAAGTCAGGGAGCCCGCCTGAAGAATGGAGTGGCGATTTAGTTTCGAAGTTGTAATTGAAGTCAGGGAGCCCGCCTGAAGAATGGAGTGGCGATTTATTTTGAAGTTGTAATTGAAGTCGGGGAGCCCGCCTGAAGAATGGAGTGGCGATTTATGATTAGAGTGTGTCAATAAAGTCAAAAACCCAGCGGAGAAGCAGAACGACGTCTCATTTTCTAAGATTTGATAAGGAAAGTGAACCATCGGAAAGTGACAGAATGTAAAGGAAATCGTAATTGAAGTCAGGGAGCCCGCCTGAAGAATGGAGTGGCGATTTAGTTTTGAAGTTGTAATTGAAGTCAGGGAGCCCGCCTGAAGAATGGAGTGGCGATTTATTTTGAAGTTGTAATTGAAGTCAGGGAGCCCGCCTGAAGAATGGAGTGGCGATTTATTTTAAAGTTGTAGTTGAAGTCAGGGAGCCCGCCTGAAGAATAGAGTGGCGATTTATTTTGAAGTTATAGTTGAAGTCAGGGAGCCCGCCTGAAGAATGGAGTGGCGATTTATTTTCAAGTTGTAATTGAAGTCAGGGAGCCCGCCTGAAGAATAGAGTGGCGATTTAGTTTTGAGTTGTAATTGAAGTCAGGGGAGCCCGCCTGAAGAATGGAGTGGCGAGTTATTATTTTGAAGTTGTTGTTGAAATCAGGTGCCCGCCTGAAGAATGGAATGGCGATTTATGATTAGAGTTTGTCGATAAAGTCAGAAGCCCACCAGAAAAGCAAAACAGCGTCTCAATTTCTAAGATTTGATAAGGATAGTGAAGAATCGAAAAGTGACAGAGTATAACGGAAGTCCCCAGCATGAATCCAAGTTCATAATCGGAAAGAAGGCAACAAGGATCAGAAAGATAGATTCAGACTTCGCAGGAGAATAGTTCGAAGATCACAAGGAAAGGACCAATGGTCGGAGTTCGGCAATCAAGATTGGCCGAAATAACAATTGTCAGAAGAGAAGAAGCATGTGAAGAAACATCAGAGCCAGCATGATGGCAAGGAACATGGCAAGATCAAGCTGAAGAGATAAATAAGAATTTGCAATATTGTAAATTAGTCTAGCTTCTTATTTTTCATTTAGCACGGTGTAATAAGGAGATCAGTTAAGCAGTGGCAACAACAGCAATAGCAGTAACAGCAAGATCACAGCAGTCATGGTAGTCCCAGCTACCAAAACTTCCCGAACTACATTGACCCGATTCCCTTTTAGCCAGGGATATGTAGGAGACCTTCTGAAGCAAAGGTTTGGTCAAACTTTTCAAAAAAATGCTTCATACGGAGTGCTCAAACGGGCAAAAATCGCTCGTATCCGCTCACTTATATTTTCCAGACGAAGAAGTACTGCAAATTGATGGGTTGGAGTTTGTGAGCACGTGATTTTTGCCCTATACGAGAATTACTCCCAAAAAATTCAAAATATAATACTTTTGTGTTGTTGGCAATGTTTATGGATTTTATGTTACTTTTTCTCTTATTGTTTGCATTTGTGTGTCCTTGTCTATTTGTCTAAATAAATAAAAATACAAAATATATTGCATTTGTATATAAGATTCAAGTTCACAATTAAGAGTAATTAAGGTTGTTTTACGACAACGAAAAACAAAATCACAAAAATATGTACTTTTACATTTTTAGCATTTAATGGCCTAATTGTGCGATTTTATTTTTTATTTAATTATGTGTGATAATTATTATTAGAAGTTAATTAGTATTTTGATAGGTTGATCTAGTTTTGTAATTTAATTTAGGATTTTTAAAATTTTAGTTTTGGTAAAGAAATGTGAAAGAAATCAATAAAAAAGAAGAAAAAACCGGAATTGGGCCAAATTCACCCAAACCCAATTTCGCCTCAGTCCAGCCCAAAATTAACCCAGCCCACATGCCCAACTTACCCAGCCCAACCCTATCTCCCATCTTTCAATCTGGACCGTTGATGATACTGCATCCAACGGTCCAGAACATTACACTAATTCTAATTACCCAAACCCCTCCCAAAACCCTAAATTACATTCATTTGTTACACCTCTTGAAAGACCAGCCGCCTCCCGCCCGTCGCCACCGTCCGCCGCCGCCGGAAATCGCCCCATGGCGGTTCTGGCGGTCCAAACCACCCAAATTTAACACCGTAGAACCACCTTAACCCCCTCCCTTCGAATCCAAGCACGGTTTGGTTCGAATCAACTTAGAACTTCTCGAATCTTCGATTGAAGATTCGAACCAAACTAAAACCGACGCCAAACCACCCCAAATTTATACCACACCTTCGCCGGACCTTCCCCATGTCAATGCCAAACTTGGTTTGGCTCAAATATAACCGGAAACCATCGAACCCCAAAACACATGTCCAAGAACCCTAAAAACCGAAAAGAGATGTAATTTGCCGGATTTTATTAAATTGGGGTCTAATAGACCTTAATTGGATTGTTTTTACTTAAAAAACATTTCAATTAAAGTCTTTTCGACCCCGAATGCAAAGACCCAAGTCGGCCGAGCCCTTTCTTCTTCGAAGGTATTTGTTTTCTTCTCTGTTTTGTTTAATTATACTCGTCGCTTTAGTATTTCTCGATTGTTGTTGATTTCGTTGAGATTCTGATGCCATTTTCTTTTCTCTCCTCATCTTTGTGGGACCTTTTATTTGGTCGATCTGTTAGTTGTTATTCTTCGCTGTTAACGGGTAATTGTGAGTCGAATTCGATTCGTTGTTAATATCGTTAAGTTGTTTGATGTTGAATTTACAAAGTGCTATCCAAAATTTGTGTGATCACTGCTTGTCGGCTTTGGTTATCGATTACATATATCGTAATCGGCTAATCGAATGTTGTCAAATACGTGTTCGCGTCAATTAGCGTCGTCAATGAGTTAGCTTCGTATTTTTTTTTCTTCTTTTTCTCTCTTCTTTGGCCGAGAATACTGTTTGGGTGGTTGTCAGTTCTAAGATTCTGTTTTGTCTATTTGATTACCAATGTTGTCGAACACGTGTTCGCGTCGATTAGCATCGTCGAACAATTAGCTTCGTATTCCCCGGCATTTGGCCGAGAATTCTTGGTTCACTGCTTTTGCATCTGTTTGGATATCAAATGAACATGCCGTAATCGTTTAATCAAATTTTTGACAATTAGTTTTCTGAGTATGTTTGGTAGCACATTAAGACAGTAATCGAATCAAGAAATTTGGAGTTTGTTGTGACTTTGGATTAGAGGTGTTTGAAAGCTTTGTGTTTGTTGTTTGTTGGTTGTTGTGACTGTTTGATGATGTTAAGATCAGACTTCACAGTGTGTTAAATAACACAGGGATTCCAGGGGTAATTTAGAGTTCAAATTTTTCTAAAAAGGCTAGGTTAATTGTTCTGTCGAGTAAGTACTGAGGAACATCTCAATTAATACATTGTGAGTGCCCCTAAGAGTTGTAAAGAGAAGATAACATGGAATGATGATAAAAGTGGGCTGCCAGCATCAGTTTAAAAGACTTTGAATATTTTTAAAAGAAAAACAGCAGGGATGAATGATAAAAAGGGTTAAGGGGGTTCACATGGGCTAAGGGAATAACATGGGGAAAGCTGGAACACTTTAGAAGAAAGGGGGGTCTGTTTTGATCTATAAAAGGAGAGACATTTTTGAGATATAGAAAGATATACACTAACTGAAAAACAAGAAAAATACTCTCTGGAAAACACACTCACACAGAGAGATTCACAAATATTCTCTGGGATATACACAGACTCACACTCACAGAAGACTCTCTGGAAAATACATTCTCACATTTTGAGACAGATACAGAATACTCAGATAGAAAACACTGAGTACACACATAAGTATTCACTGCTTGCTGTGCTAAAGCAAAATAAAAGGAACAGAAATTACCATGAGTTTGTTGAATTTTTCTTGTCGCTCGCGATCACCAAATAGTGATGTATCCCAACGATGAGTGGACTACATACTGTTGCTATCATTCTGTTGCTGCGGTTGTTGTTGTGGCTGTGGTTGTTGTTAGTTGCTATTTGCTGCTGCTGACTCGCCTCTCTTTCCTCTTGTTGTAATTCAATCTCCAGGTACATATCTTTGGACTTGGCACTCTTGTACCAGAAAATTTGAAATGAAAAGCTATCTTTGAATCCTTTTAGTTCAAGCTATCACATAGATAGTCCTGTTTAGCTATTTATCAAACTAAAGACTGTTAGCAAAAATAGATATTGTGTAGTTATTTGTTTAAAGGATTAGAAATTCATATAGTCTTGTATGTTTACTTAGCTCTTACTTTGGCATGTATGAATTGAAATAAAATCCGCCGGGCTTGTATTATTTATCATTGTAAACTTGGTTTATTTTGAGATTGTTGACTCAAATAGACATTTTTTATCTATACTTAATTAGTTTCTGTTCTTGTTAGTACATGTTCGGGACTCGTGTAAGTTAAAACTAGCCAATTCGGCTTGGGATTCCTTTTGATATTTTATAGGTAATTGTTTAAAGTCAAAGTGATTTAAACATATTTAAAGTGTTGGTTTGATTAATGTTAGCTATTAACATAAGATGTTTGGGATCATTTTCGAGGTCTTCCTTGAAATCTATTTGTAATTAAGCAAACAAGATGAGTTAGCCTATGCTTTAAATGCCAATGTTAGGTCAATTTTAATCGTATAGTTTGAATTTCACCAATTAACATCGGATTAAGGATAGTAAAAATCCAAAGTAAACATTTTACTTTAAATAATGGACTAAGGTGAATTATTTCTATTTCGCATATTTTGATTAATTTTTTCATTAGTTTATTTTTTTTTATTTTAATCTCCGGCCTTAAGTCAAAAAGCTATGAAATAATACATCATTTGGTATGGGTCTTTAATTGGAAATAATCTTAAGGGATATACTGTTAAATAAATTGATTTTTGGCTTAGTCTTACAATGGCTTTAATCGGCATAGCTGCAAAGTAAGTAATTCGGATACCTTTTTATTTGTCAAAAATTCGAGTCTATGTTGTAATTAGTTTTTGTTTTTCTTTGGGTCCGTTTTCAAATTAATAGAGCGGTTTGAAGTTTAATTAGAGCATAAAATTTATAAACATGTATAAAATCAGGAATCCTTAGCCATTTATAATAATTGAAGCGACCGTGCTAGAACCACGGGATCTAAGGGTGCCTAACACCTTCCTTCGGGTCAACAGAATTCCTTACTTAGAATTTCTGGTTCGCAGACTTCATTTGGAAAGTCGAAATTTCCTCGATTCGGGATTTAAATAAATCGGTGACTTGGGACACCTTAATTTATTCCAAGTGGCGACTCTTAAAAAATAAATAAAATAATCCCGTTTCGAACATTGTCACTTAAAGTGGAAAAACTTCCGTACGCTTCTACCCCCGGGTAGAGGGCGCGCCAAAAGGAGGTGTGACACTTGCCGGTAACAAGGCTCCGGCTATACCTTACACAAAATCAAAATAAAGTCTAAACAGGAATGGCATGAGCTACGCAGGGCCCCGAAAGGAAAGGGGCTCACCAAAACGAGCAGTGGAAGATGAAGGATGCTACTGCCGATGAGCTGAAGTACCTGCTACTAATCCACCTACAATCATAACACGAATGTAGCGTCCCTAGCAAAATGGATGTCAGTACATTGGAATTGTACTGGTATGTATGGACAAGCTTTGTCCCAAGTAAACTCAAGCCACTAAAAGTACACCACGATGATAAGACAACAAATGATTACACCAAGAAGTAATAATGCCAGCTAACCATGTTTCCCATATTTACTTCAACTCAAGTAGTTCTCAACTCAAGCACAACTAAATCTCAACAAGGAAGGCAACAACTAAACAAACACGGAAGAACACAATCAAGTCAAACAAAGGGACAATCAGTGCCCTACAGGGTGCAAACTCTCCTGCTATCTCCTTTCACAATTTCACATAAATGATTTCATATCAATTTCAATGGTGCTTTCGATCGCTTTCCATCCTTATTACCTCGACCACCCTCATTACCTCGGCCACCCTTATCACCCCAACCCACATCTTATTACTTCATGTTGCGGCGCGCAACCCGATCCCACCGTACAGATTCAAACACAACAATCACAAACAGCAAACAAGGCACTACACAAGATCACAACAAGTGCAAATAAGCAATTAACAAATTTGTTCATGTTCTCAAATACTTTTCAAACCAATATCACAACCAAGTTATAATGTTTCCATATTCGAGAGTACCCATACCATTATGTTCAACAATTTACCACAATTCATGTGTTTCATTTCTTTCCTCAAGAAACCATGTATGACATCACAACAATTGTTCTCAATTCTTTACCAATTTAAATTCCTTTTTTATGTTTCGGTTAATGTTCCATATCATACCACACATAATTCAACATCAATTGAATACTCAACAACAAAATCAAGGAATAACACACAATCTCTCAAATTAACACATGCCAAACGAATTGCACACATAAGGGAGATTTCACAAGAATCAAAGTTAGCCATACATACCTCGATTGAGCTTTCCTTAAGTTACTACAACACTCCAAAAATTCTAGCAATTCCAATCTACTATGAGACATAACAAAATTAAACATATATTAGAAACATATTCATGAAACTAGCTCATTTGAGCATTTTATCAAATACTAGTTGGGCATCTTGATTTCAAATCCCCTTTTCAAGAATTTCTTCATTCCCTAACCCAATCTTTGCTTATTTATGTTCAAAAATCTTCCCATAAACCTAAGTTGTACATGAATGTATACACAATACTAATATACCTAAGAATCATACCTCAATAACTCATCTTATACACCGAACTCGAAATTAAACCCTAGGGTATAGAATATTACCTCTTAGATGAAGATCTTGTCATTGGGTTCTTTGATTCTTGAAGATTGAAGCAAGGTTTGGATGTTTTAAATGTTGGGTTCCTCCTTATCTCTCTAAAATGCTCTCACCTCTCTCTAAAATCAGTGTAAAATGACCCCAAAATGAACCCCTAAGCCTATATATTGAAATGGGGTCGGGTTCTAAAAATTAGAAAATTTACCCTAAGTTGATAGCTCTGCTACGCACCGCAGATTGGCTATGCGGGCCGCAGATGCATCGCAGAATTTGTTGCCCAGAACTGGGCTGTTCTGTCTCATTCTGTGATAGCAGAATGGTTTCTGCGGTCCACAAAGTGAAATCTGCAATCGCAGATTTCACACCAACTCGCATGTTTCCAGCTTTTGGTAATTTGATCATAACTTTGTGTAGGAATGTCCAAATGATGAACGTTTTGAAGAGCTGGAAACTAGACTCAAAGGGCTTTCATTTGATATGCTATTCACCACATAAAACCTTATACATATTTATCTATGATCGTTTAAAGTGGAGCCTTGTGTGAATCCATTTGGAATTTTTGGCCAATTTCGAAACTTTTCCCATTTGGCTTACATTTGGGCTTCCATTTGGACCTCATATCACTTACCATAAGACTCATACTTATATTTATCAAGTCTAATTGATGTCCATCATGTTTATAGAACATAAAAAATAATAATTAGCCTACGTGGTACCACAGAATCCTATATTACTTGGCGAAATTATTTGGGGCCTTACATAGCCCCAGAAAGGCTATCATGAAGGCAAAGCGCCTATGTTCCTCCCATTTAGCTTGATTTGCTTTGCTGTATAGTTTGTTCATTGGAACATTCAACATGGCCATATCTGCAGTATATAAAGTTCATGGTGCAAAACCTGTGGACCAAATCTTCATTGTGAACATTTCTGGCTATTTTCAAAGAATCGAGAAATCTGTGCACAGTGATGGCTCTTGGAGCAACCAGATACTTGTCTTTTAAGGGAACCTCACCCTTTCCGATATAGTTAGCAATATCTTCCAATGTCGGAGTGAGCTCAAAGTCCGATAAATGGAGCAAATTGTGTGCGGTATCCCAGCAGGCAACTAAAGCTCGAATAATGTCGCCTCAAGGAACGATATCAAGCAGCCTAGTAAGATCTTTCAAATATTTCTTGACCCAATCTTGTCCATCTTGGCCCAAATCATTCCACCATAATCGTAACTCAATAGGGATCTTATTCACTAGTGAAAAGGGTTCGTTTTGCATTGTGCTCATCCGGCACATTTATTGAAGGCGATTAAAACTCATATTATTTGACTCAAAAACAAAATATTTTTCAAAAAAACTTTTTCATCATTTTTCTTCAAAAGAATCCCTATTTGTGAACTCAGCCTTTCAATACTTTGTTTGAAGATTTCAAGGCTATATTTATTATTTAAAGGAAGTGACTTCAAAAGTGGCCATTTTTGTGCAAACAGCCTTCCGGCGTCCTTTCGGAATATTCAGCTATTTTCAAAATTGGCATCACTTTGATTTATTAAAAATTAAAAAAAATTTGACATTTTTTGGTTATTTTTTGAAAAGGGGTGGTTGGACCCGTCATGGGTTGCCTACGTATCTCGCCTAGTGGTGAGAATCAAACCAGTGTAGTTCAGTCAAATTGTTTTTTTAGACCAACTATTTTGACAAAATTAACACAACTATTTTCATATTTTCTTTTTCTCAAAATTTCGACAGCGTTTCGTCAGTATTTAAGTATTGCTATTCTAGAAATCGCTATTTTTCTCTCTTTTGTTTTTAGGTATTTGGCTGGTCAGCATAATAGTCGAGGACAAATAAATGAAACACATAATCATGCTCGGTCTTTGATATCCAGGTTACCTGTCCTAGACGAACCCAACCCCTGTGTTGAGTCCCCTAAGTCAAATATGATGCAAATAATCCTCCTAATTCTAGGCTCAAAGGTACTAGATTGTGTACCCGAGCGGATAACTCAGATCGAGGAGGGGGCTACATACCGTGGACCCGCGGGATCGTCCGACTTTGTAACTTTTCCGCCCTCTATTTCTTATTTGGTATGACTTAACAGAAAGGGGAGTCTCAACCAGTAAGCACATCCCCAGACGTAAGAAGAGAAGGGTTTTCGGCACAAGTTTTATATACAGTTCACGTAATATGAAAGCGGTAAACGTATAACACATTGATCAAAACATATAGGGAAATCAGATATAAACAAAAACACCAATTTAATTGAGCTCTAATTCTTAAACCCTTCACCGAAGTTGTAGGTTTCTTATCCCCAACAGAGTCGCCAGAGCTATCACACCTCTTTTTTCTGATACAGCTTATTAATACTACATCTCGGGAAGGGATATAATAATAATAACATGGAAGAAGTTTTTCTAATTAAAGGACATTCGGAACGAGATTTATTTATTAAATTTCAGAGTCGCCACTTGGGAAAATAATGGTATCCCAAGTCACCGGTTTAATCCCGAACCGAGGAAATTATGACTCTGTTAACAGTCCGCAAAATCAGATATCCGGATAAGGAATTCTGTTAACTAGGGAGAAGGTGTTAGGCACTCTCGGATTTCGTGGTTCTAGCACAGTCGCTCAACTGCCGTATCTGTTATATGCTTAATTTTATGCATTATTAATGTCCCGCTTTGTCATTTTTAAGAATTGCGACGTCGCGAAAATGCATTTCGAGTCAGACCGTACCAGTACGCTGTGACTTTAGTGCATTTCAACTTCGCCGGGATTTGGATTTGGGTCACATAAATATGCATCCGTATTAGAAATGTAATATTATTAATCGTGCCTAAAGTATTTACGCCTTTATTAACTTTGGGAAAGACCGTGAAATTCACTAAACGGTCCTTCCGAATCTAGAGTTTTTATGTTGAAGCTTATTTGGGGGCCCCGTGTGTTTTCATTTTAGGCCCATCCCTTATTTTTAAAGGTCAATCTTATTCGTGCACTATATTTTTCTATTTTTGTTTTTTTCTTCCTAATATATGACTATTTTTGTATTAACTTCATACTATTAATATTGGAGTCCAGGCCATTATTCATTATTGGGCCTGGACTTCAGACTACCTAACAGTTCATAGTCAAATACAACTGGGCTTCTGGAGCCCAGCATATTTCTGTTCCTATTCGAAGGCATGAGTTCCATTTCAATTCGATCAAGGCATGATTTCCGTTGAGGCCCAAATCGTTCACATTTAAAGCAAGACAGGAACTAATTATCATTTTAGCGGCATTTATGAATGTAACAATTAACAGTTTCTACAAACTCCAATTTAGTCACTACTGATTTCAATATTTAACAATTAATTAAGAATTCTAACATAGTAGTTTATATCAATGTTATTATTCAACTGGTAGAATCTGACATTCAAATCGTTATTATGACACTGGTTGCATGATTTTTTTTCATCACTTTATTTTAACTGAAGAAAACAATATTCTAATTTTAACTAAGCATGCTTGAACTACTATTATCAAATCGCAGAGTCTAAAAGCAAATTCGTAGCTAAATAATTTTGAAGTAAGGATAAACAGTAATACAATTTGAAATTCAAACTACTTATACTTTTCCAATTAATTGATTCAGATTCAAAACTGGATTAGCAGAACGTCGAGGTGTTAATACTTCACATATAATTCATAATAGTTATAATTCCAGGCGATTTAACTAAGTTTTAACCAGTTTTAATCTTAGATTTAAGTAATAATTTTTGCCTAGCTTATTTAACCTACCGTTTTTATCACTACCACTACTACTATATTCAAAGTAAACTTATCTAGTCAATTACTTTTACAACCAGATCCTAGATGAATTACAAGAGATCTACAAATTATAACTACAAATATAAAAAAATGGAAATACAGCTTCAGCAAAATTAATCAATAATTTAATTCCTTCATCATGTTTCACTTACATCTTCAGGAGATAGTAGTGTACCTGATCAAATGAAAGGAAAACAATGAGTTCTAAAGGATGAAGGAGAAGAGAAATCAGCAGTAGCAGCAGCCAAATATCAACAGCGAGCAGGAGCAATTAACACAACAAGTCTCAAAACTTAGTAGGCAACCAACAAATAACTCGAGAAAAGAGAAATCCAAGCTAAGTTGAAGTAAACACAACAGAGGAACAACCAACAAAGACTCCAGAAATTGTATGCTAAGTAGAAGACCAGTAGAGTTATGAAATTTCAAAACCCTTTTGAGTGATTATTTCGACTCTAAGATTGTGTACCAGAAAATTGAACCCCTATTTCTCTGAAGGTTGGACCTCCAAAAGTTTGAACTCCAAAAATCAAAACCTTAACTCTAAGAATTCAGAACTCTCCAATTGGGAACCCCCTTTTCAGGCTTGAAACAACATATTTATAGAATAAATTTGGGAGGAAATTTTGAATTAGTTATTCATATTTCCCACCCCAACTCTTTTTAAATTCAACCAATTAAGTATATCAGAATTGTAACAGAAATACACTTTAACCCCTGCTAGAAGGTTCTAGGCGATTCTTTATTATTCTATTGGGCAGATTTTACCTAGTTGCCCTCACTTGCTAAGGTTTATTACACATTTACCTTTTAACTATGCCTAAACTACCCCTTATTGTTCCTGTATTTTCAGTAAAACCAAGCATTAAAGTCATTTATACCCTCATTACCTCTATGTAATCTACAGAAATACCAATTCACTTTCCCTTTGTACCCCTTACACTCAACCATATTTACCTGACCTGTCATTAGGTCTGCTGAGACTTGGGTAATTAACATATTTAAAACATAACCCCCTGAGACTCAGTTTAATTCTTAGCCAGTTTCACACTAATTAACCCTTCTCAGATTTAACTAATCTTACAAAGATAGCCACCAAAAATTTTACCAAATCAAAGACTCACACTGTGTTGCAAGTATAACCACAATAGGCATTTTACATAAATAAACTAAATGTGTAAAAGCACTTAGAAGTTCAGAAGAAACAAACATATAAATCATATTGCAAATGTAGCCAATTTTATGTAATTTTGCACAAATAGCCCTAATTACGACTAACTTTAAAATTAATTAGAACTCAGAGAGACAAATTGATACTGGTTGAATTCCAACTAATCTAAACCTTAGTCGAGATAGGATCTATTGAACAATAACATAAAATAACTAATAGCATATGATTTACAGGTAGCTATATTCAGAACTAGGAATACTTAGTCAATTTCAGGCATACACAAATAATAGCTCAGGTCTAATATGAACACATAAGAGCAAAGTATAAAACAAAGGTGGATTCAGGGTATTTAATCCATTTTAACATGCATAGGGATTTTCTAAACAGACCCAAGTTTTAAATAGATAAGAACACAAAAAGACATTGAACAGAAGCAGGTTTCAAGGTACTTAGCTTTAGGGTTTCGTCTTGTTCATTTCTTTTTCTATTTCTTTCTTTCTTTTCTTCTTCCTTTCTTTTTCTTTCTTCTTTTCTTGATTTCCCAGTGTCTCAGAGACTTGGGGTCTTTTTGACTATAGATCTTCCAAACAGTCTCTTGGAAGTCTGGTTTGGGTGAGTAAACAGGGTACTTGAGAGACCATGGGATGTGGTTTGAGGGGTTTTGGTTTTGGGTGCTCGCCGGAGTAGGGTTCCGATGAGATATTTTTTAATATTTGAGGAGTTTGGGGTAAATTAGAGGTGTGGGACTAGGATGGGGTGAATGATCGTCTTAAGGCGGTACTGGGGTGTTAAGGTGGAGGGCTAGTTCATAGCTTGATGGTCGCCGGCTAGGGTTCCGGCCACCGGAGTTTCAAGATTGGGAAACCGGTGAGTTTTCTGGGGTGAGGTTAATGGAGTACTGGGTGTTAGGAGGAGGAGAAGGGTGTTCATGGGGGTGGCCTGAGCCGGAGAGGGTGATAGAAGGTTGACCACCAGTAGGGTTCCGGTGGTCTTGTGAGAGAAGGGGAGGGAGAAGGGGGTACAGAGGTGGCTAGGGTTACATAATGAGGAGTGTGTTTGTGTATACTGAAAATGAACTGGGGGGGGGTATGATTATATATTAAAATTGTATTGCTATTTAACAGCCGTTGGATTTGCTGAGATGACGGCCAAGATCAGTTGGCCTCTAAAACGACAACGTATGGTTTAATGAATCCTTATTCCGATCCGTTGGATTAATGAGATAGATGACTGAGATTTAATTGCTACACTACGTCGTTTGGCTTAATTGAGACACTGCTCTCGTCCGTTTGATTTAATGAGATGGATGGCTGAGATTTAATTGCTAGACTACGTCGTTTTATATACAAGGCCACCGCCTTATCTGGTCCATTCGATTCAAATCATCAACGGCCTAGATCATGTGGTGTTATACGGCATCGATTGTCTTAATACCTAGACAGACCGGTTAAAATTAGCTTGGGCCTTGTCACGACCCCGAATCCGGTCGTGATGGCGCCCAGCACATTGCTAAGCCAGCCTGACCAATCAATATAAACAACGGAGCTAGAAGCTCTCTTTAGCCCATTTAAGCATATTAATTCACGAAGCAACAACTATACATATAACGAAAACGGGGAACCAAGTCCCATAATACTTCAACTCCCATAGACCAAGGGTCAAGAGTCATGAGCCTCTACTAAATGTAAGTATATAAAGGTTTACAAAAATACCAAGTGCGGAAAGAAATGTCAATACAAAATCAAAAGACAGTAGGAAGGAATATCGGGTCCTGCGGACTCTGCAGCTACCTCGTATATCCCACGGATGTCGCCTCGCACAGCTACTGGATCACTGCTGAGAGGTACCTGGATCTGCACACAAGGTGCAGGGAGTAAAATGAGTACTGCCGGACTCAGTGGTAATAAACAAGGGTAAGACAGCGCAGATAAGAAATCCGCAATAAAGCACTATGTAAAGCTATAATCAGCTACCCTGTCATAGAATCAATCTTCACTGTACCTGTACCAACAAATACCAATAAATAGCATAACAGCTAGCGGATGTAGCTAAATGCAATGCAATGCATGATATGACCGCTACGGCGCGTAGCCCGACTCCAATTTTGGGTACCCGTGCTCACTGTGGGGGTTCAGACTCCGGAGGGGCTCCTACAGCCCAAGCACATCTCATAGAGATATTCTGCGGCGTGCAGTCCGATCCAACATATATCTCGCTGCGGCGCGCAGCCCGATCCACTACTAGTCAGCTAATATGCAGATACAGCCTCGCAGGCTCAAAAATAGTTTTTTTTTGAAAACTCTTTTATCATTTTTCAGTTGGAAAACAGTAATATCAAGTTCCAGAGATTGGAATTAGCATAATAACAGAAATAGCTGCGGACTAGTAGTAAACTAGCATGTCTATATGATAAGACAATGATAACGATCCTCGCGGGATCCAATAATTGGCTCACGGCCCACAAATATACTCAACCGCCCAAGAAGGGGGTTCAACGGCTCGAGAATAGCCAATAATACAGTATCAACAGGTCGGACTAATATATAGTCTCCAGCTCATGATCGACCCCGCACTCTCAAGAGTGTGCGTGTCTCGCCGCTATACAGCGTCACAAAGTGGTATACCGGGGTTTCGAACCCGCCGGTCATCACCCACATCTATTACTCACCTCAATACAGCGCGACGACTATTCCGCAATGCCCTTGCCACGAGAATCAAGCTCCGGACGCATAGAATCTGATCAAATACAGTAGAAATACAACAAATTAGGCAAATGGGATGACACCAAATCAATATAACCCAATTTACATCAAAATTCCCAAAGTTGTCAAAACCCGACTTTCGGTACGCTTGTCGAAAAATTACAAAAGTCACATATTCGGAACCCTCATCTCGATACGAGTCTAAGCATATCAATTTTACCAAATTCGGACTCCATTTGGCCATTCAAAACCTTGATTTTCTAAAGTTCAAGCCTAGGGCTAAATCCTCCATAAATTACCCCAAATTCCTCCATTTTCATGATATAATTGCATAATATTACCAATACTAATCATAGATTAAGTCCATAGTTGATTACCCGATGATTTCCCTTGAGTTTCTCTTCAAAATCGCCCAAATCGCCTCTAAAGCCGAGACCCAAATGTGTGAAATGTTCTGAAATTTTTCTAACTTCGATACACTTAACTCACAGCGGTTTTCGCTTCGCGGATAAAATTCCGCCCCGCGGAACCGCTCTCGCGACCTTTTGGTCGCTTCGCGAACCCGGGCCCTTTTGGCCATTTCCGCACCAGCCATCAAGGGACCGCCCTCGCGTATCCGCCTCGCGGAAATAAGTCCGCTTCCGCGGAATGATCCACTTCGCGACCAAGAGTCCGCTCCGGCGGACTTCGCCTCCGCGATCAATCACCCGCCTCTGCGGACCCCATCGCGCCTCGGGACCGCTTCTACGATCGCCCACTCACTCCGGCGAAGCCGCTCCTCGCGGACCGAGGCTCCGCTTCGGCCGGTCTAGCCCGCTCGCGCCTCTCGTCCGCTCCTGCGGACTCGCTCCTCGCGCCCCCATTTCCGCAGGAGCGAAAACCACGGAACCAGAACACAAGTCCGCAATTTTCCACATTTTTCTCCCGTTTAACCATCCGAAAACACCCCGAGGCCCCCGGACCTCATCCAAACACACCAACACATCTTAATACCTTATTCGAACTTGTTCCAATCCTCAAAACACGTCTAATAACACCAAAACCCATAATTCTCATCAAATTCAAGCCTAAATTCCTTAAAACATTCCGAATTACACATTCAATCAAAAACCCGACCAAACGACGTCCGAATGACCTGAAATTTTGCAGGCACATCCAAAATCACCTAACGGAGCTACTGCAACTATCGGAATTCCATTCCGATCCCCGGATCAAAATCTCACCTACCGTTCGGATTTCGCCAAAATTCAACCTTAGCCAATTCAAGCCTATTTCCACACCGGGCCTCCAAATTCAATTCCGATCGCTCCCCTAAGTCACAAATCACCTCCCGAACTAACCGAATCATCGGAATCCGATTCCGAGCCCTCTAACCAAATAGTCAACTCCGGGTTGACTTTCCTTATTCAAGTTTCCTTCACAAAGGCTATATGCCTCATTTTCAATCCAATTCACTCCTAACTCACCCGATAGACTTTAACACCGATATAAAAGCATAAAACATACAATTTCAACATAACGGGGTGGTAATTCCCGCGACGACGGGCCGGGTCGTCACACTATAACTATACTATTTTTATATGAATAGATCAAGAAACATACCTGAAGTCTCAAACAAGTGAGGATATCTGCTCCGCATCTCCCGCTCGACCTCCCAAGTGGCCTCCTCCACGGGTCGACCTCTCCACTGAACCTTAACTGACGCAATCTCCTTAGACCTCAATTTTCTCACCTGCCGTCCCAAAATGGCAATAGGCTCCACATCATAGGATTGATCACCATCAAGCTGAATGGTACTAAAGTCTAATACATGAGACGGATCTCCAGTGTACTTCCGGAGCATAGACACATGGAATACTGGATGGACGCTGGATAAGCTGGGCGGCAAGGCTAACTCATATGCCACCTCTCCAACCCTCCCGAGTATCTCAAAAGGACCAATGTACCTAGGACTCAACTTTCCTTTCTTCCCAAACCTCATGACACCCTTCATAGGTAAAACCTTCAACAATACTCGTCACCAACCATGAAAGACAACTCTCGAACTCTACGGTCCGCATAACTCTTCTCGCGAGACTGTGCCGTACGAAGCCTCTCCCGGATCAACTTTGCTCTATCCGGAGCATCCCGGACTAACTCGGTCCCTATCAATCTAACCTCACCGAGGCTCAAACCATCCCACGGGGATCTACACCATCCGCCATACAATGCCTCATACGGGCCATCCGAATACTCGACCGATAACCGTTGTTGTAGGCAAACTCGGCAAGTGGTAGGAACTCATCCCACGAACCACCAAAATCAATCACACAAGCTCGCAACATATCCTCCAAGATCCGAATAGTGCGCTCAGACTGTCCGTCTGTCTGGGGGTGAAATGTTGTACTCAACTCAACCCGCGTACCCATCTCTCGCTGAAATGCTCTCCAAAACTGAGAAGTGAACTGAGTACCCCTGTCGGATATGATAGACACCGGAACTCCATGCAACCGAACAATCTCTCGAATAAAGATCGCTGCCAACCGCTCCGATGAGTAGGTAGTACTAACTGGAATGAAGTGAGCTGACTTGGTCAGCCTATCCACAATCACCCATACGGAATCAAACTTCCTCGCTATCCGAGGGAGTCCAGTAACAAAGTCTATGGTGATCCTCTCCCATTTCCACTCAGGAATAACAATGCGCTGAAATACACCGCCGGGCCTCTGATGCTCGTACTTAACCTGCTGACAGTTGAGGCACCGTGCTACATGTCCGACAATGTCCATTTTCATCTTTCTCCACCAATAGTGATGTTTCAAATCTTGATACATCTTCGCGGCTCCTGGATGGATAGAATACCGCGAGCTATGGGCCTCCTCCAGAATCAACTCACGAAGGCCATCAACATTAGGCACACATATCCGGCCCTGCATCCTCAATACGCCGTCACTATCAATGGTGACATCTCTAGCATCATCAAGCTGAACTCTGTCCCTAAGGACAACCAAATGTGGATCATCATACTGGCGCTCACGAATACGATCATATAGAGATGACCGAGATACAACACAAGCCAATACCCTGCTGGGCTCTGAAATATCTAACCTCACTAGCCGATTGGCTAGCACCTCAACATCATGAGCAAATGGCCTCTCCTCAGCTGGAATATATGCCAAGCTCCCCATACTGACCGCCTTCCGGCTCAAAGCATCGGCCACCACATTGGCCTTCCCGGATGATATAATATAGTAATGTCATAATCCTTCAGCAACTCAAGCCATCTCCGCTGTCTCAAATTAAGGTCTTTCTGTTTGAACAAGTGCCGGAGACTACGATGGTCGGTATACACCTCACAAGACACACCGTACAAATAGTGCCTCCAAATCTTCAATGCATGAACAATGGCGGCTAGCTCCAAGTCATGAACAGGATAGTTCTTCTCATGCGGCTTCAACTGCCGAGAAGCATAAGCAATCACCTTACCTTCCTGCATCAACACACAACCTATCCCCACTCTCGA
This sequence comes from Nicotiana noctiflora, assembly GCA_032618575.1. Taxonomy (NCBI): domain Eukaryota; kingdom Viridiplantae; phylum Streptophyta; class Magnoliopsida; order Solanales; family Solanaceae; genus Nicotiana; species Nicotiana noctiflora. Next base: position 144 of record JASVEL010011503.1, on the reverse strand, counting down.
GGCATCACAATAAACGGTATATGAACCTGAAGCTGATGGCAATACTAACACTGGAGCTGTGGTCAAAGCTGTCTTGAGCTTCCGAAAGCTCTCCTCGCACTCATCCGACCACACGAATGGTGCACCCTTCTGGGTCAATTTAGT
>JASVEL010011502.1:0-76367 GCA_032618575.1 Nicotiana noctiflora | reverse complement strand
ACTCTTGTCAAAATTTTGCTCTACTTGTGCCATCCCTGGCTCAATTTCTGCAACCAGAACTGTTTTGACTGTATACTTTAAGACATGACCAACATAGCACATAACTGTGCAATCAGCTAATCAATGGCAACCTCTTCAACTTAGCTCGAAGCCATATATATTGCAACACATATACTCTATTATTGTCGTAATATCAGGTTGAGATTAAACTCACTCTTTCACAAGCTTGTGGAGATACAATTCATCAGAAATTTTAACTCTCCTGCAATTCTTGCATTCATTCACACAAAAGTTAAGCCCACTCTTTAGGCGACAAAAATATTACTATGTCCCAAATTTTTCAAAAATATTGGCAGAGTTTCCTTTGTAATTGGGTCTATCCACCTGCTAGAGAATCACCTAAATCATCCTAACAACACGTCCACAACTTGACAAAGCATCATAATATATATCAACAACATTAAATCTCAATACTACATGTATTATATTATCAAAATTGATACCTGGACCTGCGTTTCACCTATTCAAATCATAACACATAGAAAATACCTTTCAATTACACATAAGGATCATGCCACTTAAGGACACCTCGCAGGAGATAGCCCACCTGCTTCGCCTTAATTCGATATTACAACTTACCTTCCACCATCACACATATAACACAATCATCTAGTCTTCCTGAGTCTGAACTCATACCGCCACACGTATTGCACTTAACCTTCCAACTAGGAGATACGAAAATATTCTTCGCGCACCCCATAACTCGGGGCTACACAACATATCACAATAGGAACCGAACACTTAATAGCTCATCTATTATTCAGCAGACTCTTTTGTCACTACCAAGACCACATAGATACACCCCACTGTGCCAACATACTTACACACGGATATCCAGCTTCCATTCTGGCTAATAAGAACAACACTGAACATATAAGTTCAAAACACTTGCTCACACAATCAGCACCCCGGTGCTCAAGCCATAGGCAAAGATCCGGCCTCAAGTCCTCTAGACTGGCCCAACATGAACTCATGGAGATTACCTCTCACCGGGAAATCATAAGCCATTAAGGCACATATACAACTGAGCGCTCGCGTGCGCATACAAAGGAATGGAAGGAATTTTCAAGAGTTATATCTCAAGCTGAATCAAGTAGGCACTATAAGAATTCCAAGAATGGGAAGTTTTCCTAAAGGTTCTGCAGCCTCTCGAGGATAAATACAGACGTCTTCATACCGATCCGCGAGACACTATTAAACCTGCTCATGACTCGTGAGACCTAGTAACCTAGGCTATGATATCAACTTGTCACGACCCAAATTCCATACCCGATCGTGATGGCGCCTCTCGTGAAGACAAGGCCAGCCAACAACCCCAAATCCTCTTTATTATAGCAATCAAACATAAATAAATAGAAATTTAGACTTATTGACATTTAAATCTATTAATATCATCCCAATCCAAGCTGACCGGGGTGTCACAAGTCACGAGCATCTAATGAGTAAAGGCGCTACTACTGGCTAACAATGTATAGATAAATACAAGATAAAAACAGAAATACAAAGATGAAGTACGGTGCTGCGAACGCTAACGGTCACCTTGCTCAACTACCACCATAAGGTCTTCTACCCTGCTAATAACCCGCTAACGGGTGAACAATACCTGCAACTGCACACAAGGTGCCGGGAGTAAAGTGAATACTTCCAACTCAGTGGTAATAAGAGAGAATAATAACTGAGTGATAAGAAAACATGTATGGGCACACCAAAATGCTATACAAGACAGTACAATCCCTTTGAGAAAAATCGTAACATGGTAAAAATTCTTTTAGAAAATCTCAAGATCAATTAAAAATATCACTTTTAAAAATCTCTTTTACAAATATCCCTTTTTCTTTTTCAACAGCCAGCATATGATTGCTATATCAGATAGAGCAAGTCGGCTCATAAGTTGACCCCTTGGGCACATCACTCCTCAACATGTAACACCTGGGTATTTGGTCAACAAGGCAAGTAACAGTATGTATACCGATGATATATGAGTGCTAATGTCATGCTACATAGTACAAACGGGATGAATGCAATGCAATGCATATGACCGCTGCGGCGTGTAGCCTGATCCATTTGGGTACTCGCGCTCACTGTGGGAGTTCAAACTCCGGAGGGGCTCCTACAGCCCAAGCACAATAATACTACAGCGTGCAATCCGCCGATCCACATAACATATTACTGCAACGTGCAGTCCGATCCATGCGATATGCTACTTCGGCATGCAGTCCGATCCATGTTTGTATATACATATGCACATAAAACATTCGAGGCCTGAAAGCCACCTCACATCACTCTTCATGCCCTCACATATGGTCTTCGTCCCCAATCAGTCCCAAAAATAGTCAAAAAGCCCCCTGGGCTTCAGTAAAACAATAATACTTAGCTCAAATGATAGTTCAAATATCGTTTAAAACTCCAAATTTGAGTAAAATATAGTTGAGTTCATAAAATAGTGTAAATCACACGGACTGTGTTCAAATCATATTTCAAATAGTGAGGAAAACAGTGATGATAGTTCATAAAAAGTTCAAACAGTCGGCAATAAGCCCCAAGTATGGCAATGAGCCCAAATCATAATGATAACAACGAATTCTTTGCAAATACACGGTAAAAACCAACAATCGGGACGGACCAAGTCACGATCCCCAACGGTGCTCTACACCACGCTCAGATCCAGAGTGTAAGTCACCTCAACACATCACTATGATGTGCAAATCCGGGGTTTCAAACTCTCAGGATATCATTCCCAAGTATTACTCACCTCGAACCGGCAAAATCTCAAGCTCGCAATGCCTTTGCCCCTCAAATCGGCCTCCGCGTATGTCCAATCTATCCAAAATCATAAGGAATACATCATAATATGCTGATGGGACATAACCCAGTCGAAAGAACTTGAAAAATACACAAAAATACGAAATTAGCAAAACCCGAGCCCCGGCCCAACGTCCCAAAAAATTACCAAATTCACACTTTCGGAATTCTCGTCTCGCCGCGAGTCCTTACATACCAAGAACTCTCAATTCGGACCATAAATGGTCCCTCAAATCCAAATTTTAGAGTTTTTGCTCCAAGCCATAATTTCTTAGAATTTTTGCTATGTTTTCAGGAATTTCAAGCATGATTCTTTAATAAAAGCATGTATTTAACTCATAACACTTACCTCCACCGTTTCCCAGTCGAAACCCCTTCAATTCCCGTCCAAAAGCTCTCAAGAATGACCAAAATGGTGGGAAAATGGGTTGTTTTCATGACTGGTGTGTTTTAAGACATTCTGCCCAGGTATTTTACTCACCGCGATCGCGGAAAATGCTTCGCGGTCGTGGAGAACAATTTTCCAGCCCAAAATTTACCCTTCGCAATCGTGGTCAATCCTTCGCGATCGCGATGCACAATTTCGGCTCCTTCGGATAGGCATCAGTATAATGGTTATAACGTTTTTCACACAACTCCGAATGATAAAAGGTTTGATGTTCTGGAAACAGAACACATGGGGCTATAACTTTCATTTGTTGATCATTTCCTGAATCCTTATACATTTTGAGATATCAGCTTCCAAACTCATTCATGTGTATTAGAGATCCTTCTCGGATAACCTATAGTGTAACGTCTTTAACTTTTGTCACAGATGCCCAAATCACGATTTCTTTACTTTTATGAACACTAGACACGATGTTCTTCAACTTTTATTTTTGAATCGCCTCAAAATTCCTTGTGGATATAAAGATATGAGCTTCCCAAATATGATCAATGCAACAGAAATTTCCTTCTTCGCGATCGTGGAGCAGTTTACGCGATCGTGATTCATTAATTTTTTTCTCATATTTTACTCACCGCGATAGCGACCCATTATTCATGATCGCATAGAACACTGATACACACAGAAACCGGCAGTTAAAAAGGGCCTAGAAATGGTCTGAAACTCACCTGAGGCACCCCGGGACCTCAACCAAAAGCACCAACGTATCCTAAAACCTCATTCAAACTTGTTCCAATCATCAAAACACTTCTAACAACGCTAAAACCATTAGTTTACCACAGATTCAAGCCTAAGTTTATCAAATTCTTTCAAAACTCATATTCTATCCGAAACCCAACCAAACGACGTCCGAATGACCTGAAAGTTTGAGGACAAATCCAAAATCACCTAACGAAGCTACTGCAACTCTCGGAATTCAATTCTGACTCCCGAATCAAAATATTACCTATCAATTGGAATCCGCCAGAATTTCAACTTCGCCAAAATAGGCTAACTTCTTCACCGGATCTCCAAAATTACTTCCGACTGCGCTCCTAAGCCTTAAATCATCACCCGGAGCTAACTGAATCATCGGAATTCAATTTTGAGCCCTCTAACTCACAAGTCAACATCCGATTGACTTTTCCAACTTAAGCCTTCTTAAAAGAGACTAAGTATCTCATTTCTTATCAAAATTACTTCTAATGCACCCAATACCGATGATGAAACATAAAGTAATACAATAAGGGGGAAATGGGGTGGTAATACCTGAGACGACGGGTCGGGTCGTTATACAAACTCCTTCTAATATCCTACTTTTCCTGCGAATATTTTGGTATCGAATCAATCAATCAATAAACTATCCCTCAATATTGAAGCAGTCGGGATTGAAATATATTGTAAAAATGTCATGCAACATTCATCCATTAAATCATAGTTCATATAATGAAGGCAACTGCTAGTCCAACACATATCATTAGCTAGGGGCGGATGCAACGTACAATTACTAGGTTTAACTGAATACAGTACTTTGGATGCGAAGCATAAAGTTATATGTAAAATTCGTAAAAATAGCGCGGTCTAGCCAATTTTCGGATCGGTCATTCAAAATAGCCAGCGTTTACCATGTCAATAAAAAATAGCCACTATTTTGCTGTAACAGAGACCGGTCCAGCATTATATATTAGTGTTCGGTGTACCTTTGTATGAACTTCCAACATATTATGCTGGAACTCCAACACACGGAAAGTTCCAGCATAATATACTGGAGTTTCGAGCACTTGTGTATAAACTTCCAGCATATTATACTGGACCGGTATACTTTGCTGGAATTCTAGTATATTATGATGGAGTTCTAGTGTACTTATGTTGGAGTTCCAGCATACTTATCCTGGAACTCCAGTATAATATGTTGGAGTTTAAGTATACTTATGCTGGAAGTCCAGCATAATATACTGGCGTATTTTTCGGGTTTTGAACACTATTTTTGCTCAGATTTATCTTTACATAAAAAGTGGCTAGATTTCGATTGCTTTTGAAGCTGTGCTATTTTTGAACGACCACTTGTAAATCTGGTTATTTTTTAATTTCTCCCTAATAATTCACTAAATTTACGATAAACAGTAGATATGAATCCATAATTTTAAAATATAATGGGTTCAATACTAAAAACTTTAAATATTAAAACGATAAAATTAAAACTCTAGATTCATCTCTATCATTAACTGTTGGATTACGAGGAACAAACAGTCGGGCAACGATAATAGTTAGAACAAGGAATGTCAATATCATTATAGCTCCCATAATGAACAAACAGCCAAGACATTATAACCAATTCGAACTAGGCATACGACATATGTAAAAAAAAATCCAAAATATATATAAATAATTAGAACATTCTCATTATGAACTCACTCCGATAGATTAGTGTCTGGCAGCAGTTGCATAAATATACATCCCTGAACTTGTCCAAATTTTTATAGTAAGTTCAAGTCAAAGGCAACATTATCAATTGGTTCATTACCTCTTCCAAAACAATTGGATCAGGTATAGTCATTCGTTTCCCTTTTTCTTTTGGTTTAGATGTTCAGTATTCAAAACTCATTGGCTCGATTAATCAGATTCATATAGGGTATACAGACTCAACAGTAAGATATTCTCTACTAAGTAGTTCTTTATTTTCAAGGCCCGAACCCGAGTATTCTTTTTTCCTTTTATATTCAATGGCAGAGCCACCTTTAAGTAAGGGGTGTCAATTGGTACCCTTTTGCAAAAAATTATAGTGTTGCTAGTAGGGATAAAGCTATGTGTGGTCAAAGATGGTCAACCGGACACTCTTCGCTGAAAAGTAAAATATTATTAGTTATTGATAAAATAGTAGACTTTGAACACGTTTGCACATCCCACTAAGGGCGGCCCAAGGGTCAAGCCATTAAAGCAAAGCTTTACGCCTCCAAATTTGGGGAACCCAAATTTTTATTTTTGTTTTCTACACGTATTTGTATTGAGATCTTGACTAATCCAGATTCATACCGCGTAAGGCCTAGTAAAAAGAGAACACATTTTAACAAGATTTGTTTTACCATAAGACTCGACCCCAATATATCTAATTAAGATAAGTTCGATCATATACATCTCACATCATTTTTTAAAGGTATGGTCTAAATATATTGGGTATTAAAAAATAAAAAAGTAAACTATTTGATAAAAAGTAAAGATAAAAAGTAAGAGTAAGATTTGATTATTGAAGATACCAAAAAATAGATTCTAAAAGCTTATTACACGTTTTAGTGAGAAATGTAAAATGACAATATTAGTATAGGTACTTCACTAATTATGTTAATCGTAAAATTTAAATAATAAAAAGTTTAATCATGACAAGGGTTTAGGGGAGTGATTCTCTTTTTCCAATTAAAAGTTATATTGTTCTCTGTAGAAAGAAAAGAGTTTATTTTGTCTATAAAAATACAAGAGTTAGAAGAGTACCGTTGAATAAAATTATATTTGCATTATTTTTCCCTCTCACGTTTCAAGTGTTTCAACAAGCATATTAGACACCAAAAATTATTTTGATATCAAGTTATCAACTTCTTGAATAGGGTTCTACTATCTATGGTCACTAATATCTTAGAAGAAGTTAAATTATTATTAATAAAAAGAAACTATTAACAACTTTACATTTTAAAAATTTAGTAAAATAGACTTTAATTAAAAATATAGATGAATTATTATTATTTTCTTTTAAAAAGTCCCAGATTAAAAATTATCTTTAGGCCAATGTTTTAAAAGACGAGGGCGTGAGACAAGGCGTTTTACCTCTGACGAGGCGAGGCGTAAGCCTTGAGACATGGGGCGTAAGTCCCACAATTCTTTGAATTTTACTAATTTCAAGAATTTTAAGATAATATAAAATAAAAATAATTACAAAAATTACATTAAATCACAAAATTATAACAAATAATCTACTTAAAATATTCATGAATTATAATTCAACTATGAATAATACAAAAAGTTTGACATATATCATAATATGCAAATTAAATGCAACATCGTTACAACTCAAACATCAAAAGTACGTATTCGATGTGAAATCTTATATGTATCTCTTACGGAGTAATGAATCTTGAAAGAATTTTGATATTATAATTCGATATTTTTTTAAAATATTCCTTTTAATTAATATGCTTTATATTTAAAAGAGAATTTATATCAAAATATTATTCAAAATTTAAATATGATTTTCTAGCATCATTTATTTTTAAGTGTCAATAAGTTAATAAAGTTACACATAATTCACCATACTATATCATAATAACTAATTATTTGTACATACTACCTAATACTGATATATTAATTAATAAGTATTGTATTTCGTAAATATAAAAAATAATATTTAGTAAAATAATTATAAAAGAATTACAGACTAATATAATAAAGACATAAAAAAATTAATAAATAGATACTTTTAAATGAAAGCTTTATTTAAAATTCACTATCATAGCAATCTTAGTGGATAACGAGCAATAAATTTTATTTTAATTATGACATAAAATACTCTCAAATTAATAATTTATGATTAAGAAAAAAGTAATTTTGAATAGTTAACGGTTTATTAAGAAAACTTGAGGATTTACAAGGTTAGTTATACGGAATTGCATAAAGTTCTATTAGGCGAGCCTAGTGCAGGGCGTGTTGGGGGCGTAAGCCCCAACGACCGTGGTGTAAGTCTCACGGAACTAAGCTCCACACATTATTTCAAGGACGTTTTACGAGTACCCCGCCCCAGGGCGAGTCCCGGGCGAGTCTCAGTTCTGCCTTTTAAAACAAAGCTTTAGGCCACCGATCTTCTTGAGCCATGAACATTGTTATTGAATTTTCAGGCTTCGCCACTGACTGCTCAGTAAATTTCCTTTTAATATATGTGTATATACTATAGTTGAATCTCTTGGATATTTTGTGTGTTTAATTTCTTATATATAACATGTTCCTTGGCAATTTTCAGTATCGACTACTACTCAATCTTATCTTGAACTGCCAAAAGTTCCTATTATATGTGATCTTTGTTCAAAAGAATGAATCATTATCCTGGCGTTTTATGTGAAATTGATTGGAATAACTTGATTATAGAAATGCAAATTGCAATTAGCAGCTTGAAGAAAAATCAAGATCAATTTAGGGATAAATTTATAAATAGTTTTTAAGATGGTTACAAAAGATGGAGTGTCTGGACTCTAAATAAGATAAACGTATATAAGATATATATAGTGATATAGTCACATTTTTATCCTATTAAATATGTTATATTTGGTTTTCGCATCTCTAATTTTTTGTTTTTTTTGTTTTGTTTTTGGGAGTGTATAGGAGTCTAAAGTTACGAAATCACTTACCATTCTAAAATGAGAAAAAGGTGTTGGTATGGAGTCAAATCAATAACATTGATTATCCTATAAGGAACGAAGTCAACAACTATGAACCGAGACTACATTAAAAAACAAAGAAACCTCTTTTGATAGGTGCAAAAAGTTCAGAAGACATTTATTAAAAAGATAATAAAAACTACGTAGCCGTCTATTAACAACAAGGTCGATATGTCCGAGTGGTTAAGGAGACAGACTTGAAATCTGTTGGGCTTCGCCCGCGCAGGTTCGAACCCTGCTGTCGACGGCTATGGGTTTTTCGGGCTTATTTATTGCAAAATTTGTATTCAAAGTCAAACTACGCAAATTCATTATTTTTGTTGAGGTTAACGGTTGAGTTCCAATTTATATGTATGGAGGAAGCAATGGCTAGCAGCTGCATGAAAGTTCCGGTGTACATCTGTCTTATCTTTTTTTTTTAGAGGAAAAGTGTTGAACATCACATCAACAACAACAATAATATACATAGTGTAGTCATTAAGAGAATCATGTTTAAGGAGAGATTTGAACATGTTGTTAATTTGATGATTCATCTGATGTTATTAGTACTTGTATATGAATTCAATGGTTTAAAAACTCATATGTATACTATATGAGCTATAACTCGACATCATAAAGATCAACCTATAGACAACATATCGATCACCTCCCTTGGCCCAAATAAGAGCAGCAAGCATCGAGGCCGCCCCCATCTGGCGTAGACGCCATAAGCGGTAAGGCCGCCCTCGACCATAAGCGGCCGCCCATAGCCACCTAAAGCTCTTTTGGCGGAGACGACGCCCCGTGGGTACGCCCACAACAATTCCACGACACGGACTCGATCCCCAAGGAAAGTCAACTATCCCGCGCAGGTTCGAACCCTGCTGTCGACGGCTATGGGTTTTTCGGGCTTATTTATTGCAAAATTTGTATTCAAAGTCAAACTACGCAAATTCATTATTTTTGTTGAGGTTAACGGTTGAGTTCCAATTTATATGTATGGAGGAAGCAATGGCTAGCAGCTGCATGAAAGTTCCGGTGTACATCTGTCTTATCTTTTTTTTTTAGAGGAAAAGTGTTGAACATCACATCAACAACAACAATAATATACATAGTGTAGTCATTAAGAGAATCATGTTTAAGGAGAGATTTGAACATGTTGTTAATTTGATGATTCATCTGATGTTATTAGTACTTGTATATGAATTCAATGGTTTAAAAACTCATATGTATACTATATGAGCTATAACTCGACATCATAAAGATCAACCTATAGACAACATATCGATCACCTCCCTTGGCCCAAATAAGAGCAGCAAGCATCGAGGCCGCCCCCATCTGGCGTAGACGCCATAAGCGGTAAGGCCGCCCTCGACCATAAGCGGCCGCCCATAGCCACCTAAAGCTCTTTTGGCGGAGACGACGCCCCGTGGGTACGCCCACAATAATTCCACGACACGGACTCGATCCCCAAGGAAAGTCAACTATCCCGCGCAGGTTCGAACCCTGCTGTCGACGGCTATGGGTTTTTCGGGCTTATTTATTGCAAAATTTGTATTCAAAGTCAAACTACGCAAATTCATTATTTTTGTTGAGGTTAACGGTTGAGTTCCAATTTATATGTATGGAGGAAGCAATGGCTAGCAGCTGCATGAAAGTTCCGGTGTACATCTGTCTTATCTTTTTTTTTTTAGAGGAAAAGTGTTGAACATCACATCAACAACAACAATAATATACATAGTGTAGTCATTAAGAGAATCATGTTTAAGGAGAGATTTGAACATGTTGTTAATTTGATGATTCATCTGATGTTATTAGTACTTGTATATGAATTCAATGGTTTAAAAACTCATATGTATACTATATGAGCTATAACTCGACATCATAAAGATCAACCTATAGACAACATATCGATCACCTCCCTTGGCCCAAATAAGAGCAGCAAGCATCGAGGCCGCCCCCATCTGGCGTAGACGCCATAAGCGGTAAGGCCGCCCTCGACCATAAGCGGCCGCCCATAGCCACCTAAAGCTCTTTTGGCGGAGACGACGCCCCGTGGGTACGCCCACAACAATTCCACGACACGGACTCGATCCCCAAGGAAAGTCAACTATCCCAGGTAGGACTTATAAATACTGAAGCAATGATCAAAAAAGGGGTTCCACTCTCTCCCTATAGGGGCTCTAAGAAATATAGAGTATAATGCAGAGTGAGAATGACCATCAACAATACAGGGTAACCGTAGATCCTTGAAAACATGATTGTAAAGTTCTGAACCTCTTCATGGAGAGGCAGATCAACCCATCATCATGAATAAAGATCACTAAACATCCCATGTTATCTCTACACATGTCTCCATTATCTTTTTCCATTGTTGAATTTCATATATGTTACGACCTGCTATGATTGGCCCTCTTATTTTTATAATTATTTTGGGTCCATGAGTGTCCATAAACATAATTGGTCAAAAAATTTGGCGCCGTCTGTGGGGATTTCATAGCAAGATCGCGTAGCTTTTCTTGAAGTAAGAAACAAAGGGAAAACAACGAACAAAGGGCTAGAAACCCAATCAGAAGCGAGCCTGATTCATCTCGTATATACTCAGGCCATGAGCCTTCGCCAAAACAAATTCAACAATAGTTGAAGTTAAAGCTCGGGCTACGAGCCCTCTATGCCAAAATCAATCAAAGTTCAATTACGATTGAACTGAGACTCGGGCCATGAGCCTTCGCCAAAATAAATTCAACCATAGTTGAAGTAAAGTTCCGGCTACGAGCCCTCGACGCTAAAATCAATCGAAGTTCAATTACGGTTGAACTGGGACTCAGGCCATGAGCCTTCGCCAAAATAAATTCAACAACAGTTGAAGTAAAGTTCGTGCTACGAGCCCTCGACGCCAAAATCAATCAAAGTTCAATTACGATTGAACTGGGACTCAGGCCATGAGCCTTCGCCAAAATAAATTCAATAATAGTTGAAGTAAAGTTCGGGCCACGATCCCTCGACGCTAAAATCAATCGAAGTTCAATTACGGTTGAACTGGGACTCAGGCCATGAGCCTTCGCCAAAATAAATTCAACAATAGTTGAAGTAAAGTTCGTGCTACGAGCCCTCTATGCCAAAATCAATCAAAGTTCAATTACGGTTGAACTGGGACTCAGGCCATGAGCCTTCGCCAAAATAAATTCAACCATAGTTGAAGTAAAGTTCCGGCTACGAGCCCTCGACGCTAAAATCAATCAAAGTTCAATTACGGTTGAACTGGGACTCAGGCCATGAGCCTTCGCCAAAATAAATTCAACAATAATTGAAGTAAAGTTCGGGCTACGAGCCCTCAACGCCAAAATCAATCGAAGTTCAATTACGGTTGAACCGGTACTCAGACCATGAGCCTTCGCCAAAGTAAATTCGACAATAGTTGAAATGAAGTTCGGGCGACGAGCCCTCGATGCTAAAATCAATCGAAGTTCAATTACGGTTGAACTGGGACTCAGGCCATAAGCCTTCGCCAAGGTCAAATTCAACAGTAGTTGAAGATAAAGTTCGGGCTACGAGCCCTCGACGCCAAAAATCGACCAAAAGTTCGATTACGGCTGAACTGGAACTCAGGCTGCGAGCCCTCACCGGTGAAGAATCAACGACGGTCGAAGTCAAACTCAGGCCGAAAGCCCTCGACCCGCGACAACTGGTGATCGCGTTGGCATAACAAACAAAGAATGAGCGGAAAGGTAAAAAACAAAGGGGGGAGGAACCCTCCCCCATTCCAATTTAAAATAGATGGATACGAGCAATGCCCCTCCGCCCTGAAGCGACAATCATCCAACACTAACAACAAACAATCAAACAAATAAAAAAAATGGCCACACACGGCAGCAAAGAAAAAGGAAGGGGATTCATCTAATCATCAATCAACTGGGGGTTGCCGGCAACACCGTCCGCCACGATTCCATCATCACCGGCCTCCGTCGCTCCGTCCTCAGCTCCGCCTACATGGGCACCATCACCATCCGCCTAGGCCCCGGCTCTGCTCCCACCAGCTCCTGTTGTACCTCCAACGTCATTAGCTCCAGCCCCGATCCCCCCAAGGATATTATCATTGTCAGGCGTCGCGGCATCAAAACCGAATTCCTCGCGAGCTTCCCGCGCTTTCTGAAGCGTCTGCTCAAAGGCCCCTTCGGTGATCAGGCCGGCTTCAAACAAATGCTTGTATATGTCTCACTGCGCTTCGGCAAAGACCCAAGCTTCACGAGAACTACCCAAACTCACGGATTGCTCCTGGACACGTCGGTTCTCCTGCTCAAGAAGCGGTATTTGCCCCGCGGCCTCCTGAGCATTACCCTCCAACGCCCGGATCCGCTCCTCAAGACTGTTCTCCTTGGAGGCAGCAGCGGTTCTTATCGCCGATAACTGAGAGTCATTGGCTCGGAAAATTCCTTCAAGCTCAGTCACTCTGGCAGTGGTCTCGACCAGTCTACGCCTCAAGTCGGCCGACTCCCCCTCCGCAGCGGCAACCTTCCCGCTCCACTCCGAGGTAACCGCCGTCACCTTGGCCAAATATTGGCGCTCTCTCTCCAAGGACGCCCTCCTCGCTGCCTCTAGCTCATCATTCGCCTGACGCAACCGCTCCTCCAGGGCTTCAATACGGCCGAGCGCCTGATCCCTTTGTAGCTCCGCTCGCGCTAGCTCCCCGACCAACTCCTGGTTGCGCGGGTCGACCCTCAGGCGCTCCTCGAGCTCCCTGCATTTAAGCCGCAAATAGCGGCACCTCTCAAGAACCCGAAGAAGAACCCCGACTCGGACATTTGTCCGACGCAAACACTCTACCTGCAGTAAAAAATCCTGCGAAACAAAATACATATAAAGGCAAGAGAGTCATGAATGGAAACGTGAAGGAAACGAAAGGAATTTACGAGAAAATAACCAGTTCAGAACGCATACCTTCACACCCAACGTTGTCACCTCATTCATTAAACTAATGTCCGCCACCTCCCTCAGCGACTGGTTCTCCACAGAAGAACACAACGGGCCCAGCAGCGGCACCAGGGAAGCATCCCTTAGCAATAAATTTTCATCGGCGGGAATCTCTATCACCCGCGGCCTCCCGTCTGGATGGACGGTCGCTCGCGTAATCCCATCACGAAACATGCGAACGTCGTCAGAATCCAAGTCAGATCCGGACGGAGACCCCTCTCATGTCGCCGCCGCCCCTGTCGACGGGGTACTAGAGTCCCCAAGGTCTACAACCACCCTCAAAGGCTCGCCCGCCTTGAACCTATGAGTGGCAGACTGGGCAGTGGGGGCGGCACCCCTTCCCGCTCTTCCCGAGCCCTCAACTCATCCGGCGCGCCCATTGGGGTCCGCGCCAACTGTACAATCTCCCTCGCCTCATAAGGCGGCGGAGGAGTCACGGCTACCTCCTCATTGGCAGCCGGCTGCATCGCCAGAGGAGCTGGGGGCGGAAGGGTTCGCCGTCTGGTCAGGGGCCTCTCCTCTTCATCTCGAGAAGGCGACGACTCTCGGGAGCGTACAACCCCCGACATACTCCCGCCTTCAAGCCTTAGGCGAGCAGGCGAAGAGGCGGCTACAGAATCAACAGAAACGACCCTGGGAGCTCGAGCGATCGCAGGGGTAAAGAACCTCGCGATCGCCCCATGTCGCCGGAATACAGGAAGAGGGGCCCTGCCGCAGCTTACCCGCCCTGCAAGAATGAAAGATTAGTTAGCATTGAATTATGGCTACGGCCAAAGGATGGGTACGCCCCGTCGACAATGAAATAACTTACCTACGACCAGACTGTGGCCGTATCTCCTCGAGAAGGACGCCCACGAGCGAATTCCTTCGGTATGTGAAAGAACAACTTCTAACCATCCGCACAGGCCGGTGAATAGAGGCGGGGGCGACCTGTCAGCTGTGGAAACGACCGAAAAAAATGGCCGTCAGTCGAATATCAAAAATAAAGTACAGTTCAAAAAAAAGGGGATAACAAGAAGACTCACGGCCATGGTTCCAGGTCTCCGGAAAGCCCGAAAAAGACGCCACCAGGTGACTTGTCCGGACGTAGAAAAACTGTTCATATTGGCGAGGCTCCACCTCGTCGTCCAAGGCCGTCACCAATCCTTGCCACCCCCGAGAGACCATCTGAATCATGCTCCCCCGAGTCCGTTAGGGAGCGAAAAGAGCAAGAACGTGCTGAAGAGTAACCAACCTGCCGGCCAACTCCGAGAGTTTGAGCATCATGGCCATAAGCTTATATACAGACGGGGTAAGCTGCCCCGGACAGACGCCGTAGTATCGGCAGAAGTCGACTAGTAAATTGGGAAGGGGCATCCTGAATCCCAACCTGAGCAGGAAAGAATAGAACACACAGAACCCCGGACGGTCGGTGTGCACCATGTCCCCGGGCCGGGCTAATATAATGCTAGCATGGGGAGGAATGAGCCCCTACGCACACAGCTGGGCCATGCTCACCTCCCCTATCAGCGGGGCCTCGTCGACAGACTCAGCACTTCCATCCGCGGTGAAATCCACCGCCAAGCTCCCCGCCCCGGGGAGTATATCATCAACTGCGGGCATCCTCTCAACATCATTCCGGTCAACCGCCGGAAGCACGGGGGACAACCCCTCGATCACCGGGGACTCTGAGGGTAGCACCACCGCAAGACCATCACGAGAAGGAAGGCCAGCCATTTTTCTTGGGTCACCGGGGGGATTGGAAGAAGAACTGGGAAGTGAGAATAAGAACGGGGAGCAACTGTGCCACAAAAAAGCAAGGTTTCTTAAGAGCTTGCTAGAGAGGAAAATGATCAACAGAGCGAAGAATAGAGAAATGTCTGACATATTAGGCCTTTTTATAAAGCAAAATCGAATCAAAACCTCGGGAAACTGACAGGCACCATTTAATGCGAATCCCAACCGTCGAAAACGGTTCAATTTTCATCGAAATCGTCGCTCCCACGATCGAAATCGCGGGGTGTGTGCCGGAACACGAGCCGCCATTACAAGTACTCCTTGTGGCGTCGTATCGGCCAAGCTCCCATAAGGTGGGAACACCTTCAGAAATCCCCGTCCGACAACAAGGCGCCCCAGGAGGTCGTCGTACCATCAATCGAAAGGAAACGACGCCCAAGCTGTCATATCCGCTCATCCCGGTCCGTCTCGATGTAACCGCGATAAGCGGAGGGACTATCTGTATGAGCTATAACTCGACCTCAAAAAGATCAACCTATAGACAACATATCGATCACCTCCCTTGGCCCAAATAAGGGCAGCAAGCATCGAGGCCGGCCCCATCTGGCGTAGACGCCATAAGCGGTAAGGCCGCCCTCGACCACAAGCGGCCGCCCATAGTCGCCTAAAGCTCTTTTGGCGGAGATGACGCCCCGTGGGTACGCCCACAACAATTCCACGACACGGACTCGATCCCCAAGGAAAGTCAACTATCTTAGATAGGACTTCTAAATACTAAAGCAATGATCAAACAAGGGGTTCCACTCTCTCCCTATGGGGGCTCTAAGAAATATAGAGTACAATGCAGAGTGAGAATGACCATCAACAATACAGAGTAACAGTAGATCCTTGAAAACATGATTGTAAAGATCTGAACCTCTTCATGGAGAGGCAGATCAACCCATCATCATGAGTAAAGATCACTAAACATCCCCTGTTATCTCTACACATGTCTCTATTATCTTTTTCCATTGGTGAATTTCATATATGTCACGACCTGCTATGATTGGCCCTCTAATTTTTATAATCGTTTTGGGTCCATGAGTTTCCATAAACATAATTGGTCAAACATATACCTTGGCCTGAAATTGTACACATTGCTGAAAAGTGCAAAACACAATTTCAGACTAAAGAGATCAGGTGCCATAAACCTGATTTCAATTTAATGTTGATTGCATGCATTAGTACTTGGATCAACTGAATATGTTGAAGTCCACTTAATTTAACAGCAAAATGTAGGAAGGAAAGTCTTGGCGTGGCCGGTAAAGTTGTTGTCATGTAATCGGGAGGAGATCATGAGTTCGAGCCATGGAGTTAGCCTCTTGAAAGAAATGCAGGGTAATACAATAGACCCTTGTGCTTTGGCACTTCATCGGACCCCGCGCATATCGAGAGCTTAGTGCATCATGCTGCCCTTTTTATCACAAAATGCATATACTTTATCCTCATGGATGGATCCGAAAAAAGCAATCAACAACAACAACATCCCTGTGTATTTTTATAATTTGGTGTAAACAAAAGCAGAATGAAGGAAGCAGATACATTCCAAGATGTAGTACTACCTTCCTGAGAGAACAGACATTGTAAAAGAGTAAGTGGAATCAGAAGAAAGGTAAGCAGCAGGCTGCCGGGGATGATAATCAAGATCTTCGTCGTTTGCTAATAGGTCAACGATTGGCATTGTCGTCTGTGCAGGCGCGTCTACTGGCAAACGCCCTTCCAACATTTCCACGACTCGTGCCATGGTTGGCCTAAGACGAGGCCTTTCTTGGATGCACCACAACGCCACACATGCCAATCTTTTCAATTGCATTTCCACGACTTCTCCTCCTGCAACGAGCCTCTCATCCACAACATCCATGATTTTCTCTTGTGCCAGTTTCTCACTCACAATCTTGGGAAAGTAGATGAATTTCTTCGCCTTTGACTTTTTTCCATGTTGATCAACAGCTTGAATATTTCTTCTCCCACCAATCAATTCCAAAAGTACCATTCCATAACTATAAACATCACTTTTTTCAGAAATCCCGTTCTCCAAAAGCCACTCCGGGGCTAAGTAGCCTCTAGTTCCCCTGATGGTTGTCACAACTCTACTCTCGTCTTTCCCCATTAACTTTGATAGCCCGAAATCCGAGAGAATGGCACGGTGATTCTCATCAAGAAGAATATTCTCAGGCTTGATATCAAGATGTAAAATACATGACCTACAATCATGATGCATATAGGAAAGTGCCTTAGCCACATCTAAGGCAACTCTGCATCTTAAATCCCATGACAAACAGCCACTTGGACGATCTCCGATTTTCCTTCGACGGAAAATCCAATTATCAAGTGATCCATTAACAACATATTCATAAACCAAGAAACGAGGCCCCGAGGGGAGAACACTACAGTACCCTAATAGGCGTACCAGGTTAACATGTTGGACACTAGCAATGGCTGCAACTTCTGATTTAAATTCCTTATCGCCTCGCTCCTCCTCTCCTTCAATCCTTTTCACTGCCACTGCTGCACCATCACTGAGGATTCCCTTGAAAACACAAGCTGATGATCCACGGCCTACTAACGAACCAAAGTTATTAGTTGCTTCTTCCAGCTCTTTCAATCTGAATCTTGTTGGAATCCCTGCAACTTTCCTAAGAAAACTATACTCTACCCTCAACTCGCGTCCATCTGAATCGAGTTGCTTTTCTAGTAATTGCCTCCTGCTGTTGAACTTTCTTCGGATTATAACAAAAGCAAAGACAGCAACAATGGCTGCAACATCAGCTCCACATATGAGGAAAAAAGTCTCTGTAAGTTTAAGCGTTAGCCGAGCAATAACGACGCCTATGATCAACAGAATCACCAATGAAATGGCTATGGAATAAGCTTTCTTGTCCTCCATCAATGGATCATTTTTCTGCTTTCAAGTTTAATATCTTAAAAGAAGAAATGTCCATTCTTTTGTTTACATCTTTATATTGTTGTAGCCAAATGGACCATCCCATTAATTTAAAGGGCCTACGCCAGGCTACAATATTTTGCCCCACTTGAACCGGACCGGACCTGAACTAGTTACTGACCCACGGGTCGGATGAAAAAATATTTTTGATATCACAAAAAGAAATACTCCAAAATTATGTCTAGATTCATTTTCTTACAATTATTTTAATGAGTCATTATTATAATTTAATTTAATGTTGATCTTAATTTGGGAGAAATATTCTGACCGTTACATTTCAATTGTTAAGAGGCTTAATGGCATTAAAATAATATTTTTGTATTCAATTGTTTTATAACATTTAAAATGGTTTTATATTCAATTTGTTCAAAAAGAATTTTGGTGTCAGTAACGTTTGAAACGTTTGGTAGACTTTAAAATGAGACTTTAAGGCTTTTGACGGTGGAGGTCAGTAAGTGCATTTCTTTGCACTATATATATATGGTTTTGTTTTCATCTTTGATAGTGAAAAGATAGAAAAAACTTCTCTTCTTCTTTTTTTTGTGCTGGGTTTTCTTCTTATAAAACTTTGTTGTTTCTGCTCCTAGTTATACTAGAAGAGCTTGTTGAATCCTGGGGGATACGCCTAATATTATTTATCTCAGTGTAGGCGAAATATCCTTAAGAACAGTGTCCTTGACACGCCTCAAGCTAAGCCTTTTATTCTCCATATTCATCAAACTTTTTCCAACAATCTTAAGGATATTTCCACGTAGTTATTATGGAGAATAATGTTGCTGTTTTTGATGGAGATAAATTTTACCGCAAGCACGTTGTTGTTGACAAATGAGAAGAAGTTGTTACTAGAAGCAGCCTTGTGGAGGACAACAACTGTCGGAAAAAATCAAGTAACATGTATGATAAAAGAAATGGTTATAAGCCGAAAACCAACAATCGACCTAGCCACTATGTTGCTCAATGCCGGAAAAGAGTTGGGAATGACAATCCCACTAAGGCTAAAGTAAATATGACTGAAGTCAAAGTGGATGGTATAATTGTTGCGGTTGTTTCCCAAGTGAACCTTGTGACCAATGTGAAAGATTGGGTGTTAGATTCTGGTGCCACTAGGCACATATGTGCTAACAAAAAAGACTTTGTGTCTTACACCCAAGTTGAGGAGGGAGAAGAAGTTGTCTATCTTGGTGATTCAAGAACTACTCAAATTCTTGGAAAAGGCAAAGTTCTTCTCAAACTTACATCTGGCAAAACCTTGGCATTGAATGATGTGTTGCATGTTCCTAGTATTCGAGCCAATTTGGTCTCTGTGGGATTATTAGGAAAAGTGGGGGTGAAGGTTGTTTTTGAATCTGATAAGGTCGTGTTGACCAAGAATAATAATTTTGTTGGCAAGGGATATTATGACCATGGCTTGTTTGTACTCAATATTATCAATGAAAATGCTAGTACTTCTGCTTGCTTGGTTGATTCTTTTAATTTATGGCATGCTCGATTAGGACATGTTAGTTTGTCTTATATTAAAAAAATGCATTCTAAAGGTCTTATTTCAAATATTAATTTTTTGAATATTGATAAGTTTGAAGTTTGTGCAGAAGCTAAACAAACTAAGAAATCGTGTGCTTCAATATTTAGAGAATCTGAATTGTTAAGTTTAATACATACTGATTTAGGAGACTTGAAACAAACTATGACTAGAGGAGGGAAAAAATATTATGTGACTTTTATAGACGATTTTTCTAGATATACAAAAATTTATTTGTTGAGAAATAAAGATGAAGCTTTTGATAAGTTTTTAATTTATAAAGCTAAAGTAGAAAATCAATTGGATAAGAAAATCAAAAGAGTTAGATCCGATAGAGGTGGTGAATTTATTTTACTGAATGATTATTGTGAGAAAGAAGGCATAATTCACGAGATAACTCCGCCATATTCTCCACAATCAAATGGTGTAGCGGAAAGGAAAAATAGGACTTTAAAGAAAATGATGAATAGCATGCTTGTTAGTTCTGGTGCTCCGGATAATCTTTAGGGTGAAGCCATTTTATCTGCTTGTCATTTACAAAATAGAATTCCTTATAAGAAAACTGGTATAACTCCTTATGAGTTATGGAAAGGGTATCCACCTAATTTGAAATATTTGAAAGTGTGGGGGTGCCTTGCTAAAGTTATGTTGCCTGATCCTAAGAAAAGGAAAATAGGATCTAAAACATCCGATTGTATGTTTATTGGGTATGCTGAAAGTAGTGCAACATATAGATTTTTAGTAGTTAAAAGTGATGTACTTGAAAATAATACTATTGTTGAAACAAAAAATGCTGAATTTTTTGAAAATATTTTTCCTTTAAAATTTGAGGAAAATAATGATGCTCCTATTATTCCAAGTAATAATATTTCACATGTTTCAATTATTCAAAATAATCTTGAAAGTGAGGATTTAAGAAGAAGCAAAAGACCAAGGAAAGAAAAATCTTTTGGTAATGATTTTTATACTTATCTTGTGGATAATGATCCTTTTACATATTCTGAAGCTATTTCTTCTTCTGATGCATCATTTTGGAAAGAAGCTATTGATGTAGAATTAAATTCAATTTTACAAAATAAAACTTGGATTTTAGTTGATTTACCTCCCGGAGCTAAACCCATTGGTTGTAAATGGATTTTTAAGAAGAAACTTAATCCGGATGGTTCCATTGATAAATACAAAGCTAGACTTGTTGCAAAAGGTTTTACCCAAAAGCAAAATATTGATTATTTTGATACTTATGCTCCTGTAACTAGAATTTCCTCAATTCGTGTTTTACTTGCCTTGGCTTCTATTTATAAGCTTTATATTCACCAAATGGATGTTAAAACTGCTTTTTTAAATGGTGATTTGGAGGAGAAAATTTACATGGAGCAACCAGAGAGTTGTGTAGTGTCTGGCCAAGAAAATAGAGTATGTAAATTGCTAAAATCTTTGTATGGTCTAAAACAAGCGCCTAAACAATGGCATGAAAAATTTGATCAAGTATTGATTAATGAGGGTTTTTCATCAATTGAAGTAGATAAATGTGTTTATACAAAATGTGTGGATGGTACATGTGTTATAATTTGCCTTTAGGTAGATGACATGCTTATTTTTAGTTCTAGTCTTGATTTGGTACATAAAACCAAATTTTTCTTGTCTTCTAACTTTGAGATGAAAGACATGGGAGAAGCTAGTGTCATTTTAGGCATGAAAATTATAAGAGATGGCAATAGTTTGATGTTGACTCAAGAACATTACGTAGAAAGAATACTTAAAAAATTTGATAATTTTGATGTGGTACCTGTAAGCACTGCTTATGATGCTAGTAGTCAATTAAAAAAGAATAAGGGAGATGTTGTAGATCAAAATAAATATGCTCAAGTTATTGGTAGTCTAATGCATTTGATGAATTTTACTAGACCCGATATTGCATATGCTGTGTGTAGATTGAGTAGATATACTCAAAACCCGAGTCATGATCATTGGAATGCATTAGTAAGAATAATGAAATATTTGAGAGGTACCATGAACTATGGTATTAAATATAGTGGATTTCCCACTGTACTAGAAGGATACAGTGATGCTAACTGGATCTCTGATTCAGATGAGACAAAATCCACTAGTGGTTATTTGTTCACCCTCGGTGGGGGTGTTGTGGCATGGAAATCAGCTAAACAAACTATAATAGCTAGATCTACCATGGAATCTGAGTTTGTGACATTGGAATTAGCTGGAAATGAGGCCGAGTGGTTAAAGAACCTTCTGGCGAGTATTCCGCTAGGAATAAAACCGACACCTTCTGTGTCGATGCATTGTGATTGCCAAGCTGCAATAGCCATTGCCAAAAATAAATCCTTTAATGGGAAGAATAGACATATCCGGTTGAGACATAATGTGATAAAGCAGCTGCTGAAAGATGAAATTATTTCCATAGATTATGTGAAGTCAGAAGTGAATTTGGCCGATCCTCTGACTAAACCTTTGGGAAAGAAAATTAATATCTGAAACATCGAGGGGAATGGGACTTTCGCCAATTTGAGTTATATCAACTATGATGGTAACTCAACCTATGTGATTGGAGATCCCATGAAGTAGGTTCATATGGGTAATAACAAGTCATTAGTTGATCAAATGTGCACTATTAAACTATATCCCTTCCTATGGTGTCTATGTGTAAATAGTGCAGGACTGCAAGGAATGTGAGGTTGAGTTATTAAACTTTTAATCCGCTAATCCATAGCCTTTTGTAGGTGGTGTATTTCACTGCAGAATACACTTGATGTATGGACCTATATGAGTGTGGAGTGGGACCGCTCCTATGAAATTTGTGGCAAAATTTCTAGAGCATTCATGAAAATGAGGCGCGCGCATGGCCTATTAGCGCATAACCGCGACAAATAACAAAGTGTGTGCGAGTATAATGTGATAGATAAGACACTAAACTTACAAAAGAATTCTTGGTTCATAGAAGTTTTAAACTTCACCATTTATTCTGTAAGTTTAATCTTATTTTATCTAGGTCTGGTTCATAGTCCAAGAGACACCAGATTCGATGCGTTATGCTCATTTGTGAAAACTCAGCACATTAGTTTATTATTTTATTATTTTCTTTTTGCGATATGTGGGGGATTGATGAAAAAATATTTTTGATATCACAAAAAGAAATACTCCAAAATTATGTCTAGATTCATTTTCTTACAATTATTTTAATGAGTCATTATTATAATTTAATTTAATGTTGAACTTAATTTGGGAGAAATATTCTGACCGTTACATTTTCAATTGTTAAGAGGCTTAATGGCATTAAAATAATATTTTTGTATTCAATTGTTTTATAACATTTAAAATGGTTTTATATTCAATTTGTTCAAAAAGAATTTTGGTGTCAGTAACGTTTGAAACGTTTGGTAGACTTTAAAGTGAGACTTTAAGGCTTTTGACGGTGGAGGTCAGTAAGTGCATTTCTTTGCACTATATATATATGGTTTTGTTTTCATCTTTGATAGTGAAAAGATAGAAAAAACTTCTCTTCTTCTTTCTTTTGTGCTGGGTTTTCTTCTTATAAAACTTTGTTGTTTCTGCTCCTAGTTATACTAGAAGAGCTTGTTGAATCCTGGGGGATACGCCTAATATTATTTATCTCGGTGTAGGCGAAATATCCTTAAGGACAGTGTCCTTGACACGCCTCAAGCTAAGCCTTTTATTCTCCATATTCATCAAATTTTTCCAACGTCGCACGGACTATCATATCCGCTCATCCCGGTCCGTCTCGATGACACCGCGATAAGCGGAGGGACTATCTGTATGAGCTATAATTCGACCTCACAATACTTAGAATATATTAATCGTTCCCCTCGCCCCAAATACGTATAACGGGCGTCGAGGCCGTCTCCAACTGGGCGCAGACGCCGTAAGCAGGCAAGGCCGTCCTCGACCATAGAATATAGTCCGTCGCCGCCTACAACTCTTTCGTCAAAGAAGACTCCTTGTGGGTACGCCTGCAACAGTTTTATGACACGGGTTCAATCTCCAAAAAAAGTCAACTATCATAATTAAAGATCTATAAATACCAAGGCAACCACAGAAAAAAAGGTTTCACTCTATCCCCATGGGGTCTCTAAGAAATACAGAGTACAACACAGAGTGAGAATCACCATCAGAAATACAGGATAACAGTAGATCTATGAAAGCATGATTGTAAGGATCTGAACCTCTTCATGAAGAGGCAGATTAACCCATCATCATGAATAAAGATCACTAAATATGCCTTGTTATCTCTACATATGTCTCCATTACCTTTTTCCTTTGTTAAACTTCAGATATGTTACGATCTGCTATGATAGGCCCTTTAGTTTTAATAATTGTTTTGAGTTCATAAATGTTCATAAGCATTTCGAGTCGAACAATTTGGCGCCGTCTGTGGGAATTTCATAGCAAGGTCGCATAGCTTTCTCTGAAGTCACAAACAAAGGGAAAACGACGAATGGGGGGTTAAAAGCCCAATAAGAACAAGCCTCATTCGTCTCAAAAAAAAATAATGATGAAATAAAAGAGAAAAGTCAACTAAAGTTCAATTACGGTTGAACTGGGACTCAGGCTATGAGCCTTCGCCAATGTAAGTTCAACAACAGTTGAAGTACAAATCGGGCTACTAGCCCTCGACGCTAAAAGTCAACTAAAGTTTAATTACGGTTGAACTAGGATTCAGGCTATGAGCCTTCGCCAATGTAAGTTCAACAACAGTTGAAGTAAAACTCGGGCTACGAGCCCTTGACGCTGAAAGTCAACTAAAGTTCAATTACGGTTGAACTGGGTCTCAGGCTATGAGCCTTCGCCAATGTAAGTTCAATAACAGTTGAAGTAAAACTCGGGCTATGAGCCTTTCGACGCTGAAAGTCAACTAAAGTTCAATTACGGTTGAACTGGGACTCAGGCTATGAGCCTTCGCCAATGTAAGTTCAACAACAGTTGAAGTAAAACTTGGGCTATGAGCCTTCGACGCTAAAAGTCAACTAAAGTTCAATTACGGTTGAACTGGGACTCAGGCTATGAGCCTTCGCCAATGTAAGTTCAACAACAGTTGAAGTAAAACTCGGGCTACGAGCCCTCAACGCTGAAAGTCAACTAAAGTTCAATTATGGTTGAATTGGGACTCAGGCTATGAGCCCTCGCCAATGTAAGTTCAACAACATTTGAAGTAAAACTCGGGCTACGAGCCCTTGACGCTGAAAGTCAACTAAAGTTCAATTACGGTTGAACTAGGACTCAGGCTATGAGTCTTCGCCAATGTAAGTTCAACAACAGTTGAAGTAAAACTCGGGCTACGAGCCCTCGACGCTAAAAGTCAACTAAAGTTCAATTACGGTAGAACTGGGACTCAGGCTATGAGCATTCGCCAATGTAAGTTCAACAATAGTTGAAGTAAAACTCGGGCTACGAGCCCTCGACATTGAAAGTCAACTAAAGTTCGATTACTGTTGAACTGGGACTCAGGCTATGAGCCTTCGCCAATGTAAGTTCAACAACAGTTGAAGTAAAGCTCGGGCTACGAGCCCTCGACGCTAAAAGTCAACTAAAGTTCAATTACGGTTGAACCGGGACTCAGACTATGAGCCTTCGCCAATATAAATTCAGCGACAGGTGAAGTAAAACTCGGGCTATGAGCCCTCGACGCTAAACGTCAACTAAAGTTCAATTACGGTTGAACTAGGACTCAGGCTATGAGCCTTCGCCAAAGTAAGTTCAACAATAGTTGAAGTAAAGCTCGGGCTACGAGCCCTCAACGCTAAAAGTCAACTAAAGATCAATTACGGTTGAACTGGGACTCAGGCTATGAGCCTTCGCCGATGTAAGTTCAACAACAGTTGAAGTAAAACTCGAGCTACGAGCCCTCGACGCTAAAAGTCAACTACAGTTCAATTACGGTTGAACTGGGACTCAGGCTATGAGCCTTCGGAAATGTAAGTTCAACTACATTTGAAGTAAAACTCGGGCTACGAGCCCTCGACGCTGAAAGTCAACTAAAGTTCAATTACGGTTAACTGGGACTCAGGCTATGAGCCTTCGCCAATGTAAGTTCAACAACAGTTGAAGTAAGACTCGGGCTACGAGCCCTCGACGCTAAAAGTCAACTAAAGTTCAATTACGGTTGAACTGGGACTCAGGCTATGAGCCTTCGCCAATGTAAGTTCAACACCAGTTGAAGTAAAACTCGGGCTAAGAGCCCTCGACGCTGAAAGTCAACTAAAGTTCAATTACGGTTGAACTAGGACTCAGGCTATGAGTCTTCGCCAATGTAAGTTCAACAACAGTTGAAGTAAAACTCGGGCTACGAGCCCTCGACACTAAAAGTGAACTAAAGTTCAATTACGGTTGAACTGGGACTCAGGCCATGAGCCTTCGCCAATATAAGTTCAACAACGATTGAAGAAATTCGGGCTACGAGCCCTCGACTCTAACATCAACAAAGGTTCAACGACGGTTGAAGTAAAACCCAGGCCAAGAGCCCTTGATCCACGACAACTGGTGACCACGCCAGCATAATGAGCAGAGACTAAACGGAAAGAAAACAACAAAGGGGGGGAGAGATTCCCCCCCCCCCCCGTTCCAAATTAAATCCGACGGATACGGGCCATGCTCGTCCGCCCTGAAACAATAATTGTCTGAAACTAACAACAATAATCAATCAAATAAAAAATAGCCACATACGGAAACAAGAAAAAGAAAATACAATCGACTAATCACCAATCAACTGGGGTTGCCAGCGATGCCGTCCACTCCGGTTCCATCATCACCGGCCTCCGCCGCTCCACCATCAGCCCCACCCGCGTCGGCCTCAGCTCCCCCCACGTTGGCCCCAGCTTCGCCCGCTTCGGCCCCAGCTCCACTTCTACCAGCCTCTGCCGCACCTCCGTCATTATCAGCTCCGGCCCCGATCCCTCTAGGAATATCATCGTTATCATGCGTCGCGGCGTCAAAACCACATTCCTCACGAGCCTCCCGCGCCTTCTAACGCTCCTACTCAAAGGCCCCTTCAGTGATCAGGCCGGCTTCAAACAAATGCTTATATATGTCTCGTTGTGCTTCGGCAAAGACCCGAGCTTCACGAGAACTACCCAAACACGCGGACTGCTCCTGGACACGCCGGTTTTCCTGTTCAAGAAGTGCTATTTGCCTCGCGGCCTCCTAAGCATTCCCCTCCAACGCCCTGATCCGCTCCTCGAGGATGTTCTCCCTGGAGGCGGCAGCGGCCCTTATTTCTGACAGTTGAGAGTCGTTGGCTTGGATAATCCCCTCAAGCTCGGTCACTCTGGCAGAAGTCTCAACCAGCCTACGCCTCAAGTCGGCCGATTCCCCCTCCGCAGCGGCAACCTTTCCGCTCCACTCCCAGGTAACCGCCGTCACCTTGGCCAAACACTGGCGCTCGCTCCCCAAGGATGCCCTTCTCGTGGCCTCTAGCTCGTCGTTCGCCTGGCGCAGCCACCCCCTCCAAGGCCTCAATACGGCCGAGCGCCTGATCCCTTTGTAACTCCGCTCGCGCTAGATCCCCGACCAACTCTTGGTTGCGGGGATCGTCCCTCAAGTGCTCCTCGAGCTCCCTGCATTTAAGCCGTAAGTGGCGGAACCTCTCAAGAACACGGAGGAGAACCCCGACTCGAACATTGGTCCGACACAGGCACTCTACCTGCCGCAAAAAAGCCTGCGAAACAAAATACATATAAATACAGAAGGGTCAGGAACGGAAACTTGAGAAGACGAAAGACGTTACGAGGGAAATAATCAGTCCGGAACGCATACCTTCACGCCCAGCGATGCCACCTCATTCATTATACTAATGTCCGTCACCTCCCTCAGCGACTGGTTCTCCACCGAAGAAAACAACTGGCCCAGCAGCGGCACTATGGAAGCATCCCTCAGTAACAAATTTTCATCCGCGGGAATTTTGATCACCCGCGGCCTCCCGTCTGGATGGACCGTCGCGCGCGTGATCCCATCACGGAACATGCGAACGTCCTCAGAATCCAGGTCGGATCCAAACAGAGACACCTCTCCTGTCGCCGCCGCCCCTATCGACGGAGTGCTGGAGTCTCCAAGGTCCACGACCACCCGCGAGGACTCTCCCGCCTCAAATCTGTGGGTGGAAGACTGGGCAGTGGGGGCGGTACTCCCTTCCCGCTCGTCTCGGGCCCTCAGATCACCCGGCACGCGCATTGGAGTGCGCGCCATCTCAACAATTTCCCTCGTCCCGGAGGGTGGCGGAGGAATCACGACTACCTCCTCATTTGCAACCGGTCGCGCCTCCGGAGGAGCCTGAGGTAGAAAGATCCGCCACCTGACCAGGGGCCTCTCCTCTTCATCTCGAGAAGGCGACGACTCTCGGGAGCGTACAACTCCCGACATACTCCCGCCTTCGAGCCTAGGGCGAGCAGGCGAAGGGGTAGCTACGGAATCAACGAAGACGGCCCTGGGAGCCCGAGCAGCCGCAGGGGTGAAGAACCTGGCGATCGCCCCAGGACGCCGAAATACGGGTTGAAGGGCCCTGCCATGGCTTACCCGTCCTATAAAAATAGAAGATAAATCAGCACTGAATTACGACGACTGCCAAAAGACGGGTACGCCCCATTGATAAAAAGCAACTTACCTACGACCAGACTGTGGCCGTATCTCCTCGAGAAGGACGCCCACGAGCGAATCCCCTCAGTATGCGGAAGGACAACTTCTAACCATCCGCGCAGACCAGTGAATAGAGGCGGGGGCGACCTGTCAGCTGCGGAAACGACCAAACGACCGTCAATCAAGAGACAAAAGTAAAATACAATTCCAGCCCTCCTCAAAAAGAAAAATAGCAAGAAGACTTACAGGCGTGGTTCCAGGACTCCGGAAAGCCCGAAGGAGACGCCACCAGATGACTGGTCCGTACATAGAAAAATTATTCATATTGGCGAGGCTCGACCTCGTCGTCCAAGGCTGTCACCAATCTTTGCCACCCTCGCAAAACCATCTGAATCATGCTCCCCCGAGTCCGTTGAGGAGCGAAAAGAGCAAGGACGTGCTGGAGAGTGACCAATCTGCCGGCTAACTCCGAGAGCTTGAGCAGCATGGCCAAAAGCCTGTACACAGACGGGGTAAGCTGCCCCGGATAGACGTCGTAATACCGGCAGATCGACTAGTAAATTGGGAAGGGGCATCCTGAACCCCAGCCTGAGCGGGAAAGAGTAGAACACGTAAACTCCCGGGCGGCCAGTATGCACCCTGTCTCCAGGCTGGGCTAATATGATGTCAGCATGGGAGGGGATAAGCCCCTGCGCGCGCAGCTAGGCCATGCTCACCTCCCCCATCAGTGGGGCCTCGTTGACATGCTCAGCACCACCATCCGCGGAGAAATCCACCGCCAAACTTCCCGCCCCTGGAAGTATATCGTCAATCGAGGGCATCCTCTCAATATCATTCCGGTCAGCTGCCGGAAGCACGGGGGACAACCCCTCAATCACCGGAGATTCTGCGGGCAACACCACCGGGAGACCGTCACGAGGAGGAAGGCCAGCCATTTTACTTGGGTCACCGGGAGGATTAGATGAAGAACAGGAAAGTATGACTAAGAACGGGAAGCAATTAAAAAGCAAGATTACCTGAGAACTTGCTAGAGAGAAAAACGATCAACAGAGCAAAGAACAAAGAAATGTCTGACATATCAGGCCCTCTTATAAAGAAAAATCGAATCAAAACCTCGGGAAACTGACAGGCGCCATTTAATGCCAATCCTAACCGTCAGAAAGGTTCAGTTCTCAGCAAAACCGTCGCTTCCACGATCGAAATCGGGGAATGTGCGCCGGAACACAAGTCGTCACTGCAAGCACTCCTAGTATGGCGGCACGTCGACCAAACTTCGCATCCTAGAGCCTACATAGGGCGGGAGCGCCTTCGGACCCTCGACCGATGAAGAGGCGTCCTGAGAGGTCGCCGTATTATCGGTCGGAAGTGGACGCCGCACGGACTATCATATCCGCTCATCCCGGTCCGTTTCGACGACACCGCGATAAGCGGAGGGACTATCTGTATGAGCTATAATTCGACCTCACAATACTTAGAATATATTAATCGTTCCCCTCGCCCCAAATACGTATAACGGGCGTCGAGGCCGTCTCCAACTGGGTGCAGACGCCGTAAGAAGCAAGGCCATCCTCGACCATAGAATGTAGTCCGTCGCCGCCTACAACTCTTTCGTCAAAGACGACTCCATGCGGGTACGCCCGCAACAGTTTTATGACACGGGTTCAATCTCCAAAAAAAATTAACTATCATAATTAAAGACCTATAAATACCAAGGAAACCACAGAAAAAAGGGTTCCACTCTATCCCCATGGGGGTTCTAAGAAATACAGAGTACAACACAGAGTGAGAATCACCATCAGCAATACATGATAACAGTAGATCTGTGAAAACATGATTGTAAGGATCTGAACATCTTCATGGAGAGGCAGATTAACCCATCATCATGAATAAAGATCACTAAATATCCCGTGTTATCTCTACATGTCTCCATTACCTTTTTCCTTTGTTAAACTTCAGATATGTTACGACCTGCTATGATTGGCCCTTTAGTTTTAATAATTGTTTTGAGTTCATAAATGTTCATAAGCATTTCGGGTCAAACATATATATATATATATATATATATATATATATATATATATATATATATATATATATATATATATATATATATATTCAGACAAGTGGTAAAAAACTGAATCCAAGCATTGAAAGAAAGAATATAGTACTAAATATTTCTTGTTGAAATAGTCAAATTTCATATGTTTTAGATTATTAGTTAGAAATGGTCAAATTACGTATGTTAATAAATAATAAAGTATGATTTTCTTTCATTTTTATTCTAATTGGCTTAAGAAGATATAGTAATTTCAAGTTCACACATATGTAAAAAGTTTGAAACTTTTATTATTTATTAGTTTTTAACTTTTTTTATTAAATTGGATTCGGCCTATTAGGGCTCGGTTTATTGGGTCACAGCTTACGGGTTACAGATTCAGGTCGAATCAATATATTTTGATTAATGGATCAAATTTGGTCTGACCCCTATAAGAAAGTGAATAGGACCAGTCCGGTTAAGGATCCACGGGCCAAGAATAAACGGGTTTGGGGTCTAGTTAGGGCGGGTCGATCCATTTAACATGTCTATTGTAACCGGAAAAAAAGCATAAGTCAACCAAAGCAAACTATGAATTTTCTTGGTATTTTAGGTGGGGTTGCCTCATTTAATTGAACTAATTTAATTCTGGACCAAGTCTCTTATCTTATTTCTTTAAGCTAGTTGTTGAACTATGAAAATAATAATGGTCTTTCTCTACACGGTTTGAAGAAGTCCACCTACTCTAACTTTTCAATATACATACTACTTTTGCAATGACAATAACATAAAGTTATTTAGAATCTCATTTTTTTTATTAATTATTTAACTGCAATTTTCTTCTCTAAAATTACTTGCTCAGTTACTTTATCGTTGACTATTATTTTTATTTGCATCACTAATCAGTGTATTATGTAGCCGTTAAAGAGGGGGTACAATTTCCAAAAGCCAAGATTGACTCAACATGCGCGTATTATGTAGTACCTGAAATCATAGATTGTTTATGTGTTACCTAAAATCGCTCAGGTATTATTTATAAATACTTAAATGATCTTCGATTGATCGCTTATTAGTTATTATCGGATTAAATTTTTATAAAGTGAGAGATCCTAGTAAATCATAAATTATCTATGTATTACCTTGAAATCGCCCATGTATTATTTATGATCGTTTTAATGATCTCCAACTGATTGCTTATTTGTTATCACCAAGATCATTTTTTTATAAAGTGAGAGATCTTAGTTAAATTACATTTCGCCTATCTGTTATCTAAAAATCGCTCATATATTATTTATGATCGACTAAATGAACTCCGACGGATCGCTTATTAGCAGTGGCGTACGCAGGATTTTTCGTAAGCGGTGTCACGATTTTATAATAGAACAACAAATAAATCTCTATAATATCATATTAAAAAAATCATAACTCGAATCATATTAAAAATAAAATTCAATTATATTACAACTCTTCTTGATAAATTTTAATCTTTTGAAATATATTCAAAATAACCTTACTAGAAAATTACTAAACAATTAATCTGCCAATGTTCTTAATCGGTATAACCGTCGAGAAGAAAATCAAAGGAATAAAAAACAAAAAATTAGCATAACGACTTATTGAAGCATCATCCTTTAAAACTCATAGCTTTTAAGTAATATTTGGATGTAACTTTTAAGTAATATTTGGATGTAGCTTTTATGTAATATCTGGATGTACACTACGTCGTTAAAACAGTAATTTGGAACACTAATTATTAGTTATTACCGGGATCTTTTTTTACAAAGTGGGAGATCCTGTTAAAATCATAGGTTGCCTATATGTTATCTTGTGATGACCCAAAGGGTCATCACCTATTTTTCTCATATGTTCCGTGCTTTCGAGGCCTTGAAAACCTCATTTTATATTGCCTCTATTTGCATGCGCAGTCCGTGCGCGTAGCCGAAAAACAATTTGTGCTAGAATATGTGAATTCTATGAAAAAGTTGAAAAATTTTGATATTAATATTGATATAGTTGACTTTGGTCAATATTTTTGGTAAACGGACCTGGACCCGAGATCGGACGGTCCCCAAAGGTCCGTAGGAAAATATGGGACTCGGGCATGCGTCCGGAGTCGAATTCCGAGGCCTAGAGCCCAAGATATGAATTTTTCTGTTAAATTATTTTTCTGAAATTATTAAGGAAAATGAAAATAAAAATTGATTAAAAGAATATGGTATCGGGCTCGTATTTTGGTTCTGACGTCCGGTACAAGTCTTATATATTGTTTAAGCTCTTCCTGCAAAGTTTGATGGAAATCGGACGTCGTTTGACATGTTTTGAACTATGAGTTCCAAGTTTGAGAGTTTATGAAATTTAAAAGAAGAAATCGTGAATTTGAGGTTTGATTCTATATAAATGATGTTATATTGGCGATTTGATCGCGCGAGCAAGTTCGTGGTATGTTTTTGAGGTTGTGTGCAAGTTTAGTTTAGAGCCCCGAGGGATCGGGTGAATTTAGGATTGGCATCGGGTTGCATTTTGATCAATTGAAAAGACCTGGTGTAAAGCTTCTGCAATTTTCGCAATTGCAAAGAGGAGGCTCGCAAATAAGACCTCGCAAATGCGAGAATTTGATCGCAAATGCGAAGCCTGAGTGGCCTGGGCGAGGATCACAAATGCGACCTCTGGCCTCGCAAATCCGGCAAGACCGTATCGCATATGCGAACTTTTGCATCGCAAATATGAAGGTCCCTGGGCTGCACTGAGTACACAAATACGGACAGTTCTTCACATTTCCCATGACAACAGACATGGGTTCGCAATTGCGAACCCTTGTTCGCATTTCCCACATTTGCACCTGTGCAATTTTATACTTAAACGAATTTAGACCCACTTTTCACCATTCTTTCAAAATCCAAAACCCCATACACGATTTTTCAAGAGCAATATTATTCCAAATCACTTGTAAGTCGATTTCCACTCAATTCTTTTAACTCTTAACAACATTAAACATGTTTTCCATTTGAAATCAATGATTTTCATGGTTGAAATTGGTGTTTTTGGGTAGAACCTTTTTCAAAAATTGGGGAGTAGGACCTCGATTTGAGGATCGATTTCAAAATAAATTATATATTTGAACTCGTGAGGGAATGGGTAACCGAATTTTAGTTCGAACCCCTAGTTTCGACCACGTGGGCCTGGGGCGTTTTGGAAAATTTTGAGTAAAACTTTAGGAAAATTAGTTTTATGCATTCAAACCAATTCATATAGTGTTTATTAAAGTAATTAAACCAATTGTGATTAGATTCGAGCGAGTTGGAGGTTGAATTACGAGGTAAAGCAATAGTTGAAGGTTAAGCGGACTCCAAGGCTTTAAGGTAAGTGTTTGATCTATCCTAGCTTGAGGGAATAGGATTAGAGTATAATAACTTGCTAATTGCTAAATGATCGAGTACGGTGTATAGGCGTGGTAACAAGCATCTATACACCGGAGTCTAGCATGACCGTGAGTCGATGTTGGTACATGTTGTGAACTAAGGTGGAACTCTCCTAAGTTATATTATTGAGCCCTTGCTGGGTTGTGAAGGTTATGTTATTGTTCCCTTGCCGGGAAATTATTGTGGTTGTTCTTACTCCCTTGCCGGAATGGTACTTGTTGTTTATTTCATTCTTCTTGCCCGTTGATTTAGATTGTTGTTTGGGTGAGGAAGAGTGATAAAGCACGACGGGTGGTTCCGTACCATTTTTAATTATATTTGCACGAAGGATCATTCCGTGCCATTGTTAATTATTTATGCACGAAGGATCATTCCGTGCCATATTTTACTATTTATGCACGAAGGAACATTCTGTGCCATTGTTAATTATATCATGCATGAAGGATCATGTCGTGCCATGAATGTGAGAATGAGAGTAAAAGCACGAAGGGTGATGTCGTGCACTTCTATTTGATTATTTGGTGAGGATGAGAGTAAAAATACGAAGGGTGATGCCGTGCACTTTTATTTGATTATTTAATAAGGATAGGAGTAAAAGCACGAAGGGTGATGCCGTGCAACTATTAAATTTCTTATTTTGTTATAGCTGTTTGTTGCACTCTGTTTTTATTTCACTAATGAATTATGTATATTCGATTGTGCTCCACATAGCATTTTCCCTCCCTTGCTATTTGTTTTGTTCAGTATTTTTGTTGTTTTGTGGTACATATATGTATAAAACTGTACAGGTTTATGTGAGTGTCTGGTCCTAGGCTTGTCACTACTTCGTCGAGATAGGCCGGGCACTTACCAGCACATGGGGTCGGTTGTGCTGATACTACACTTCTGTGCGTTTTTGCACAGGTCCAGGTTTTGAGCAGCAGCAGCAGTAGTTCACTAGCAGGATTGTCATACCCACGACTGAGGTAGCTTGCAGGCATCTGCAGGCCCGACGTCTCTTCTTACATTTTTCATTATTATTGTGGTCTCATTGTTTCGAGACAGACGGTTGTTATATTTCTTTCAGACCATTATGTGTAGTTATTCTTAGTAGTTCGTGAGTTTGTGACTCCACATCTTGGGTAGAGGATTTATGTTAAGTATTTCACATTTATATTTAGATTTATGAAGTAGACTTCCGCAGTTAATATTATTATTATTATTTTTTTTTTGAATTGGTAACTATTGTATATAATAATAACGTCAGTACTTAAGGTGTACTGAAAATCAAATTTACATGAAAAGGAGTAATAGATGTTATGGCTAGACTCCTAGCAAGATCCTAGTATATATATGATGGTCAATGTATCTTTTGTGTAAATCTGTTTACTCCAAAAATAAAAAAGAAGAATACAATTGAGTTTGATCTTTTGTACTGGATTGCTTCTGTCTTCGAAACATCTAGCGTTCCTTTCTCTCCAAACTGTCCATCAGATACAAGCCGGTACGGTCCTCCATCTTTTTTTACTAGTTGATTCAGCTCCAGCTTCTTCCCAACTATAAAGAACATCTTTAGGCCTGTTTGGCATTGACCATGAAATACCTCTAAGACTAATAAAGATTTTCCATAGTTTGTCCGTAATCTTGCAATGAAGAAATAGATGACTGACAGTTGCAGCATTTTTCCCACATAGAAAACATCTTGAACACATAGAAATTCCCCTTTTTATGAGATTATCCTGGGTTTAAACCGCTTCCTTTACTAATAGCCAAGTGAAGCATGCTGCCTTGTATGGAATTTTTGTTCTCCATATATGTTTCCAAGGCCATATGTCTACCT
The DNA here is from genome assembly GCA_032618575.1 of Nicotiana noctiflora. Classification (NCBI taxonomy): domain Eukaryota; kingdom Viridiplantae; phylum Streptophyta; class Magnoliopsida; order Solanales; family Solanaceae; genus Nicotiana; species Nicotiana noctiflora. The sequence continues at coordinate 40,625 of JASVEL010011502.1, read as the reverse complement.
GTTGATTATTATGATTCAAAATCTTGTATGCGTCCTTCACCTGATATAACCCTCTGTTGTGCCTCTGCCACCAAATTAGATCAAAACCTTCATGTAATCCTCTGAATGCTTCCAGCTCTTTGTAAAGGTCAGCTAATCTTGTTATCTTCCAGTCATTCAATCGTCTTCTGAGAGCAAATTCCCATCCTTGATGACTCCTCATCTCAGCTACTATTCTATGTTGGCTTTGTGCTACCCCAAACATATCCAGGTATCTTTCCTTCAAGCTTCCATGTCCCAACCAGTCATCATTCCAGAATGACGTGTTCCTTCCGTTGTTCACTCTAATGGAAGAGTGATTCTTCATAATAAGCCAAAGTTCTCTCATGGATTTCCACACACTTATTCCATATGTTGTTCTGACTTCTTGTGACACCCAGTTGTTTTCTTCACCATACTTAGCTTTGATCACTTTGCTCCATAATGGTTGGGGTTCTTGAGAGTACTTCCATAACCATTTCATTCTAAGAGCCTTTCTTTGATTCTTGAAGTTTCTTATTCCTAAACCTCCTTGTTTTTTTACCATTGTGAGTGTCTTCCATTTAACTAAATAGAAAGCCCTTTTCTCCTTATTGCCTTGCCAAAGGAATGATCTTCTCAGCTTGTCCAATCTCTGTAAAATGCTTGCTTGGAATTGGAAACAAGGACATCATATAAGTCGGAAGTGAGTCTAATACCGAGTTGATTAGAACTAGCCTGCCCCCCAATGATAGATATTGTGATTTCCATCTTGAAAACTTCTTCTCACACTTTTCTATGACTGCATTCCAGATCTCTTTTGATTTGGACCTTGCACCCAGAGGCATCCCAAGGTAGACAGTTGGTAAGGACCTAACTTCTCCTCCCAGTATCTGTGTCAATTGCTCCATGTTGTTAACTTCATTAATGGGAAAAATATTACTCTTCCTCCAGTTGATGTGTAACCCCGAGACTCCCTCAAATAAGACCAAAATGATCCTTAAGAATCTAAGTTGCTCCATTTTTGCGTCACAGAAGACTAGAGTATCATCAGCATATTGGAGATGTGTGATCTCTAGATTGTTTACCCCACTCCTGTTTACCTCAAATCCTTTCACCCATCCGCTAACTTTAGCCATTTTGATCATGTTGTTCAGACCTTCCATGGCTATAATGAATAGAAAGGGAGATAAAGGGTCACCTTGTCTTAGACCTCTGTGTGATTGGAAAAAAACTTTTGGAGATCCATTTATGAGAATGGAAAATGTTACAGTTGATATGCAAAATTTAATCCATCTAATCCATTTCTGCCCAAAGCCCATTTCTTCTAACATTCTGAGTAGGAAACTCCAGTTTACATGATCATAGGCTTTCTCAATATCTAATTTGCATAAGATTCCAGGTTCTTTCTTTTTTATTCTTGAATCCACTGCTTCGTTGGCAATTAACACTGCATCTATTATTTATCTTCCTTTGATGAAAGTCATTTGTTGAGCATCAACAATTTTTCCTACCACACTCTTCAGTCTTTCAATCAAGACTTTAGAGAGCAGTTTGTAGAAACTCCCTATCAGACTGATAGGTCTGAAATCTCTCAATTCTTTCGCACTTGTCTTCTTTGGAACCAAGGCTATATACGTTGCATTGAAGCTTTTCTCAAACATCTCTTGAGAATGGAAGTTGTTAAAAGCCTCCATGACGTCTTTCTTCAAGATGTCCCAACATTTGATGAAAAAAGCCATTGTGTATCCATCCGGACCTGGGGCCTTGTCACTTGCACACATCTTCAAACAACTCAGGATTTCTTGTTCTTCAAAGTTACACTGTAAAGACTCTCGTTCTCCTTTAGAAATCGTCGGACTATTTTCAAAATTGACAGTTGGTATCCTCTCTTCTGGTTCTGTGTACAGATCAATCGATGATCTCGTTCTCTATTCTTTCTGGATCCTCTACTACTTCCTGTCGAATCAGTAGCCGATCAATGTTGTTGTGCCTCTTATGTGCATTTGCAGCTCGATGGAAAAATTTGGTATTCCTGTCCCCTTCTTTTAGCCACAGTGCTCTAGATTTTTGTCTCCATGCACTTTCTTCATTCTTGAGTTGTTCCTCAATCTCCATTAGAATTGCTTCCTTCCTTACTGATTCCTCCTCTGTCAACGCTCTTAATTGTTGCGTGGTCTCAATCCCTGTGAGTTGATTCAGCAATTTTGATTTTTGCAATCCCAAATTACCTTCACAACTTCTGCTCCATTCTTTTAACTTGCCCTTGAGAGCTTTTAACTTGCAAGCTAAAATGTAATCTGGTCTTCCTATGAATGCAAAAGATGTCCACCATTTTCTAATTCTGTCCTCAAAACCTTCCACATTCAGACACCAATTTTCAAACTTAAAATATGATTTAGCGTTTTCCCAAACACCACAGTATAGAGCCGCAGGTGAATGGTCAGAGATCAGCCTTTGCTGGATAGTTTGCTTGATGTTACTGAAACTTTCATCCCACTCTTTTGAAATAAGAAATCTATCGATTCTTGAAGCGGTTACATGATGGTCCCCTTTGAACCAAGTATAGTAGCCTCCTTCAAGTGGAAGATCTATCAGCTCCAAATCTTCTATAAAATCCGAGAATTCCACCATCGCTCTGGACCTCCTTGAACATTCCCGTTTTTCATACGGGAACCTTGTAACGTTGAAATCACCACAAACCCCCCAAGGACCTTCAAACAATCCCCTCACTGCACCAATTTCTCTCCAGACTATTTTCCTTTCATTTCTGCAGTTAGGAGCATACACTCCTGTTATGTGACATTGAAAATCCTGTAAAAGAGCCTCGAATTTATAAGTCAAAGTGTATGCACCCGTCTGCAACATCTCCCCTTTCCATACCCTACAATCCCATAAAAACAGAATCCCCCCTCTCGTGCCGCTAGCTTCTAAAATTGCATACCTCACTCATCTTCCCGCCCATATTTGATTAACTATTTCCCTGATATCCCCCTCCACTTTTGTCTCTTGCATGCATATAATGTCTGTCTTCCAGTTTGCACTTGACTTTTGATGATCTCCCTTTTCTTCTTGTCATTCAATCCCCTAACATTCCATGAAATTACTTTTATTTTCATATTGGAATGATTGACAACTCCCTTCCCCTGCTTCTTTTCCCATCACTCTTGAATTTGACATCAAACGAAGTTAGACCTCTTAATTCTAGTGCTCCTTTAAACCTTTGTTTTTTTACTTCCAACTCTGTCTCCATCCTTTTAACATGTATGCAGCTGTCAATTTGCATTAAAAGCTCCAAAGCTTCTTCTTCATGGCCTTGAAAATCTACTCCAAACATTTTCCCCAATTTGATCATATTTTTATGGACCCATAGAGTTACATCCATGTCTTTATGCGTTGCTGGATTGTGTTGCTGAACTGCTATAGGAGTCACCTCCTCAATTTTCCAGTCTTGGATAGAGCTGAAATGCTTTAGTTGTTGTTGTTGCTCCAAAGCACTTCCTGCTTGCTCTTCTCTCAAGATTGTGTTTATGATCTGCACCCCTTCATTCTTCTCCGTTGTTGATGTCTCTGCTCTATCTTCTGTCTGACTGCAATTGTTTGATGTTCCTTTTGGCATACTTTCATTGTTTGCATTAGACATTGGAACCGTTGGACTGGACTGTTTTACCTTCAAGTAAAAATGTCTTCCCATTTCCTCCTTATAAAGCTTCGACCTAAATTCATCAGGGAGCTCACACGAGAGATCATTATAAATGACTTGTGCAGCCAGATCGTAGTCAATGGATTTCAGCTCGTTGTTTGTTGCTTCAAAGCTCTGATTCCTCGAACTCGACCCATTTATCTGTTGCACACATGTCTTTCCTTTATCCGTGTTTTGCGAAATGGTGCATCCCACTTGATTGCTCAAGTGTCTCTCTAGTTTACAGGGTTGGTCGTTTTCTGGCCTATTTGTCACAAATCTTGCCTGTCTTTCAGCCCAAATTGGGATGAAAAATTTGGTTCCGTCTCTTTCAATCCCAACCTCATTAGGGATCTTTCTGCCATCACCAACAATTTTAATTCTGGCCCACTTGAGATGATTCTTTAGATCAGTTTCTTCTTCAGTAGCTATCCATCCCCCATAGAGATCTCCTATTTCTTTGAAGATATTGTGTGACCATAGATGTAAAGGAATCCTTATGGCTCTAATCCAGCATGTTTTCACCTTTTGGGAGTTTGGAATGCATCCAGCAGTTTGATTCCACCATTCCAGATGAAGCTTGAACTTTTTCCATCTCCAATCTCTTTGCAAGATCTGCTCTGCCATGTATCTGTTCGGGAATTCAAAGAGAAACATGTTGCCGCCATTTCATACATGTTAATTCCATATGTTTTGCTCCATGAGGCGCTCGCCCATCGCCTTATGTCTGCTAAAGTGGGTCTCTCGTTGATTTCTTCTCCGAAAGAACCGATAATGCATCTTTTAAGTAGACCATCTTCCTCGCTTCCTGTCGGTTCCACAACAGAGATATCCCCTTGTTTATACTGACCTTTGCCTCTCGAAGGGTACTGGACTGCCATTTACTCTCCTTGATTGCTTTGGCATATGGATAGTTAACCTCAGTGATTCTGGGTGGGAATGTGGGATTCATTTTGGGAGTCTGGTATATGAATCTTTCTATCTTAGCTGCTATGTCTTTCCAGCCTGCATTCACAGCTAACTCAGGGATTATAATAATTGACCTCCCTTCTCCCTTCAGTGACAGAATACTCATGTATCTACCATGCGCATTGAACTTCCTAGTGCAGAAATATTCTGTCATCTGATCCTTGTGGTTCCATCGCTTCACCAAATTCATTTTATCTGTCGATGCTTCTTTAAGTACATAACAGACCCAATCCATTGTCTTTCTACCCATGGATGAACGTCTCATCATATTGCGGCTTCTCTCCACCCACTCAAACCATATATCTTTGTTGGAATTCCATCTCGTGATGTCAAAAGATTTGAATCCAGCATTGAAATAAATCCTATTTTCTCCCATTTTGAGAAGTTATACCCAGCTGCTCAGATTTGGATTTAGAGGAGGTGTTTGGTAGTCATCATAACAAGGTAAATAGATAGAAGAATGCAGAAGTCTGATAACTGAAACCGGAAAAAGGTGCCCTGCCTTAGGTATAAATTCAAAGTTGTCGGAAATCAGAAATTCTTGGATGGGTGCGCTTGGAATTTTTCCCTGAGAAGGCTGTCCAAAAGAAATTTTTCGAAAAAAGGACTGGAAGGTATGCCACGCGTCGGCGCGTGGAGATTTGGTCGCCGGAGGGGCGGCGCGTGGCGGCACGTGGGAGGTTTTTTCCGATCGGGGCTTTTAGTGGTCTGGTCGGAATTTTATGGGGGTGCTGGTGGTGTTCATGAAAGTTGAGGGAAACCAAGAATCTCAGGCTCCTCGGGGAGTGTGCCTGAGAGCTGAAGAAGTAGAGAGAGAAACGTTTTAGGCTCAGGGATTATAATAACTAACCTCTAAAATGAAGGGCTTTATTTCAATTGCCTTACTGAAAGGGTAAGTTCAGGTTGTGCGAGCCCCCAATTCTCTTGAGTTTTAACCTTGGCAAACAACATAATCCCAAAGGTGGGATACCTAATGCAAAGGGGAGTTGCGAACCAGAGTTTTACAACATTGTTATTAAATTTTACAACATTGTTGCGAACCTGTTGTCAATTTAATAACAATGTTATACAATTTAATAACAACAGGATGATTTTTATTAATAAAAAGATGGTAAGTAAATTGGCTTGCCTAGCTACCACGAGTAGGCGCGATCACGATCCCGATGGAGGAAATCCGGGTCGTGACATATCTAGAAATCACTCATTTATTATTTATGATTGCTCAAGCAATCTCTTTTTACCATAGATTGCCTATATGTTATCGAGAAATCACTCATTTATTATTTATGATTGCTCAAGCAATCTCTAGTTGATCGCTTAGTATTTATTACCAAGATTATTTTTAATGTGAGAGATTCTGATGAAATCATAGATTACCTATGTGCTATCTAGAAATCGACATCAATAACTCTATCCACCAATGGGAGAAAATCAACAAACTTTTTTTTGTCTATACTAGATTTCTAATTCGGTGTAACTGCCTATTCTAACTAGTTCATATATCATCCTTTTGACCCAAAAAAAAAAGGTTCAAGCTCACTAAAGTTGGACAAAATGATGTACTAGAAAAGGGAAAAAAAAAAGATTAATGGTTATCGTATTGAGCCATCTATAGTAGTGGTTGATGCAGCTCCTAGCTAGCAAGCTCATTCGAACCTAGTACTTTTGCTGCATATATATAAAGGCACAATGAATTCAATGCTAAGAATATTAAAATGGTCGAACTCATCAAATTTAACTCCTGAATTTGCTTGTATACAGAAGGTACCATCTAGTTGAGCTACACAAATTCATTCTTCCTGTTGCGGTAAACAATTGAGCTTCAATTTATCTATATGCAAGAAGCTGTTGCGTCTTAGCACATCGGTTTTCTTGCACAACCTTACACTTTCTTAGGCTTACTCTGCATACGAGCCTCGCATACAGAGTCACACTTTTTTAGTATAATAACAAGGGGGGGGGGGTCGCATTATAGAGTTTCCAAACGATTACTAATTAAAGAATACAATGTACATGCTCGCCTTTGTTTTATGAACAATATATGGAAATCAAAATGTTGGCGCTGGCCCAGTCAATATACATGCTGGTGTAACACCATAAAGACAGCTTAGTTTCATAAGTCTATATGGATTGTGAAAATATACCAGATTGCAGATAGCATCTAAACGAAACGTCTTCTTCTGATCGGCTTCTTTTTTGGAGGGACTGGTTCTTCTCCATCACCTGGGAATTCCCATTTGGCAACATCCCCATCCCAAGAAGAGCTAACAAGAATCGGATAATGAGGATGCCAGCTACAATCTCTAACGGTTGATCCATGGTGCTCCAATTTTGCGACTTGTTCCCCACTTACCTACAAACCACGACATCATTACATAAAACATATCAAAAAGAAGTGTATTATAGAAACTACAGTCACGCAAAACCCTTATCATATGATTGCAGGAAAATGATCAAACTTATTTTTTCTAACCACAAAATAACTCAACTTTCACGAAATATCCTAGAATATCGTTTAGGCAAAAAGGGGGGTTAAGGCTTGGCTGGAAATCGTCCTATTCTGTTAAGAAAATTACTTTTAAACTGTTAAAAAACCTCTCTGATCCAAATAAACACCCTAACCCGAATTATATTATAAGCTTAATGACCTTCTCATAATTGATCCTGCAAAACAATATGTTAAGCACCATTTCACCAACTTTGAGCAAATGCCGAGTAATTTTCTGTAAAATCATGTCACTATTCTAATAGCTAACTTCACAAAAGTAGCAACACAAGGGCATATAATGTATACGTTTTCCTATTGCAGAGCAACTACATGTTTTCATGATCGAACGATCCAAAATAGAGCAACCAACACAACCATTTCGAAAGACGTTCAACTATCTATACTCTATATTTCAAAGGTACCATTCACAAAGGACACTGCACAAGGCTATTGAAATAATAAGCTGATATATAGCTTCATACTTACCAAATCATAGATGTAAATGCAAGTGTCATGGGACCCAGTGTAAATGTATCTCTGACCAGTACTGAAAAACATAAGCCAAGAAATATTTAAAAATGTGTTACACTAGATTGAATAATATGTGAGCAAATTGAACGAAGTGGAATTGAAAGTCGTCGTAATAAGAAACTAAGAGTAAAACGCAGCATGTTTTAGCACTAACCTATATTCCGGGGAGAAGTAGCAGCGAATTAAAGTACGCAAGACAGAGTGACCCTTATAAGTGGCTACTGAATGATCAAAAGGGTGCTTCAAGTCTCTAGCTTGAGGAGGGTAGTCCATCCATCTATAATCCCACTCACAATGCCTGAACATCAATTTGCTGAAAACAGATAATACATGAGTCTGATTGAGACTATAAATAAGGGGCGAAGCTAGAAGCCCGAGTACGGGTTCGGCCAAACCCAATAACTTTTGTTCAAACAACGTATTTGTGTTAAGAAATTCATAAAATAGTAGATTAATAACCCAATTATTAGCACTTGAAGTCATCGTTCTAAATTCAGAACCCATAAAGTTAAAATCCTAGCTCTGCCTCTGTCAATAAGTAATCAAGTGGAACATTGATATTCATAAAGAATCATTTCACAATCATGTTGAGTTTTCGAGTGTGGTAATGGTTCCCAATGAAAGCCGTGTAGAGACCCATAAGCTTTTGAAAACACTTATAAGTAATGTCTAATTAGCAGGCAAAAAATGAGTCACAAAGATATTCAGAGTCAAGGGAAGAAAAAGATTGTCATAAATGTCTCAAAATCGGTTTTGGTGAATTTAATGTGATTCATCTATTAATGACAAAGCTCATAGAATCTCATGTATTCTACTATTTAGTACCTTCTTGATCTAATTAGTAAACCAAAAAATCATAGAAATGGATCAACGGGAAGAAGAATCATCAAGGAGAGTCATAGCCAGCGAACAAGCATACCAAGTAGATTTAGTAGACATTTTGCGGATATCCCAAAGCTTGATGACTTGATCTTTACCATTAGAAATGAAATACCGACCATCTCCCCGACTGTCAAGGAACGTAATGCCTTCTACGTGTCCCATCAGGACTCCTGCTGGCTTTTCTTTGGCCCTAAAACAACGCCTGTCCCAGACCTATACAGTGCAACAAGCCCATTACTCTTAAAAACAAAGCAAAAAGTTCTTGACTCATGAATAAATATTATGTCAAGCATGCATATATAAGTTTATCCAGACTCAAATGACTGTAAACATAGTACTCCCTCCGTCCCAATTTAAGTGAAATGTTTGACCGGGCAAAGGAGGACTTTTGAACTTGTAGTTTAAAATGAGCCTTAGAAATTTGTGTGGCTATAAATCATCTCATTAAGGGTAAAACGGGCATTTTGAAGTTAAATTAATACTAAACATAGAAATGTGTGTCATTCTTTTTAAAACTAAATAAAAAAGAAATAGTGTCACATAAATTGGGACGGAGAGAGTAATAAAAATAAGTATGAATAGTGACTATTGCCATAGTTTCATTGTCCAATACTACCCCTTAGCTTTGTCATTAATACAACAAGTATCTTCTATAAGGATCTTTCCAAAGGAAACCTTAATTCTTAAGCACTTTGTATGGGGTCGAATTGGATATAACTAATAAGGGCCGAGTATGTCTCCCTCCACGCCCACGCCTGATAAAGGCCAAGCATATCTCTCCCCACGCCTACACGGCGTCGAGGGTACATCTTTAACAACGAAGGCGTAGCGTAGACTCGCACATACGGGCGCTCTTTTCCCTCCTCCTATTTATATTTTTAAGACGTCAGCGGCCCTTAAATGAATTATACTTTCAACGAGAAAACCTTTCCTCTATATAAAGAGGGGGTTTCCTTATTGTAAGGGCAAGTGTTATTTCTTAATAATACAACTTCTGATTATTTCTCTCTCTATCAACCTCTCTGTATTATTTATTCTCTCTTTATCTCCCCAGTGATTTTTATTGATAGTTTACATAATCTCGCCATTTTCTTATTAGGATTCGCAATATAAAAGCTATAAATCTATCTTTGGGGTTTATTATAGTTGATTACGATTTACCCATCTCTCACAACTTTTGATTGTCTCTAACATATAAAGTAATCGATAACTTTTGAATCAAACAATTTGGCATCGTCTGTGGGAATTTCGAGAATCAAACCTATAGTATACACCCAGAAGATCAAATAACCACATCATCTATCTCCCACGAAAACCCAAAAATGGCCGAAAACAACACCAGGTCCAAAGCTATAATGGAAGTCACCACCAACCTCCTAAGCTCCCTGAACGAGGTCGGTGGTAACGCTACCACCAGCACCACCCCTGATACCGCGCCAGAGATAGAAGCTTCACCTTCCCCATCCGGGAACCTTGCGACCTTGCAGAACAAAGAAGCTTCCATGTCCGCTGCAAAAGAAGCACCCCCGGCGGTTAGAAAATTACTGGAAGAATGGTTGACGAGTACCTAAGCGGCTTAGTGGAAAAACCACCACCAAGCCATGCAAAAGCAGTACCGATGACGAGTATCGCTACCACAGCGGACGAGCAAGAGGAAACGCAAACCAACAACCAACACATCGAGACGCAAATCCACGATGACATACTGGCGTCCATTGTGAGAAAAATGGAAGAAATGGAGAGCGAAAACAAGGCCCTCCGCGACCAAATGAAGAGTATCAGGATAGGATCGACAAGATCCCCGGAGCGCCCAAACTGCTACCCAAATGCGACATGGGAAGGTTCGTAGAACAACCCTACTCCGAGGAAGCCGCCCCTTATGTCATCCCGAAAACTTTCAAGATGCCTGAGGGTATACGATGGAACCACCGACCCTGAGGATCACCTCATCCATTATGTCACCACCGTGAAAGGTAACGACCTGTCGAAATAGCAGGTACCATTTGTGCTGCTGAAGAAGTTCGGCGAGACACTGACCGGGGAGCCCTAACATGGTACTCTCAACTGCCCGCCAAAGCAATCTCAACCTTCGAAGAAATAGCATACAAGTTCGTCACTGCACACGCCGGGTTAAAATTTGCCTTGTTTGGTAGGCGAGTGAAAATTTTCCCCGTCAGGCAAACCACGGGCGAGGGCCTCAGGGACTTCCTCGCTAGATTCAATAGGGTGAGGATGAGCCTGCCAAACGTGTCGGAAGGCAAGGCGGTAGCTGCCTTCCAGAACGGACTCAGTAGGGACGGTTCCAGATTAACTAAGAAACTACTAAGCCGGCTCATGAAATATCCTCCCACAACTTGGGACAAGATCCACAACGCCTACTGCGCCGAGGTACGAGCAGACGAAGATGATCTCAATGGGCCGACCCGACGATTGACAACTATACACTCGGACACGAGAAAGGATCGACGTCACGAAGGACGCCGAGAACTCCCCCTCGCCCCAGTAAAGAAAGACATCAGCCATACATGAGGTCCCCTCATCCGCCCCCTCGTCACATAGACGCGTTGCAACGACATCTCGCCCCGCTCAGGAACGAAAGAGGTACGCCCCATTTGCTTTCATCACATAACTTTTGTGTCTCTCCTTCAGAGACTGGAAAAGCTTGGCACTAAGGTGCAGTGGCCTCAGAAAATGAAATCAGATCCCGCCACGAGAAAATTAAACGTCCTCTGCGAATTCCACCAAGAGCGGGGACACAGAACCGGAGATTGCATAGGCCTACGACAGGAAGTCGTCAAGATGCTAAACCAAGGATACCTAAAGGAGCTGCTTAGCAACAAGGGAAAAGTAAATTTCGCACGCGGGCGAGAACAGTACCGCGGCCACCAAAGCACCCTCCCCCACACGGAGGGTAAACATGATCGTCGGAGACGACGCCGACGTCGCTATCAAACATAACAAATTCGCCAACACACACAGGCTGAAGCGAACCATCTCCCACGATTGTACGATGACTTCGAAGGAAGTATCACCTTCGATAAGTCAGATGCCGACGGTTTGTGTTATCCCCATTATGACGCTTTAGTTATCACTTTACGTATTGTTGATACGGACGTCAGGAGAGTCATGATCGATGATGAAAGTGGCGCCTGCATCATCCATCCAAGAGTCCTTTCTCAGATGGGACTCGAGGATAGGATAATACCCGTTGTATAACTCTAACTGGTTTTAACAATGCAGTGGAATGTACATCAGGAGAAGTGATTTTGCCCGTCCTTGCGGGGGGGGGTCACATTGGAGATGACTTTTCACGTAATGGACCAAGAAACGGCGTACAATGTTATCATCGGACGCCCATGGATACATGCCATGCGAGCAGTCCCCTCAAGTTTGTACCAGGCGGTCAAGTTCCCTACCCCATGGGGATATTCAGCATCAAAGGAGAGCCACGCACAGCGCAAGAGTGTTACAACATAACACGGGATTGCGCCCACACCCGACAACTGAAAGGAGCAAGCGCAGAAGCATAGCAATTAGCCATGTCGGGGACCAAAATGGACCCGACGATCGATACCATCAGAGACCCGGACTTTGTGGAAGCCTGCAAAGTGACGATCGAGGACCTCGATCCAGTTCAGCTGGATCGCCACAACCCCGAAAAGAAAGCATACATCGGCCACGAGCTCACCAACCCAAGTGAGTATCGTGAATTTTTAACTGACCATGCAGACATATTTGCTTTTTCCCATGCAGGGATCTCGCCAGATATCGCCACTCACAAACTCAACGTCGATCCATTACATCCGTCCGTACGACAAATCAGAAGAAAATTCAACGCCGTGATCAACAAGGCAGTCCGTGAAGAAGAAGACAAATTACTCGCCAACGGCTCTATCAGAGAGTCAAAGTACCCGCAGTGGGTCGCCAATGTAGTAATGATCAAAAAAAAGAACGGGAAATGGAGAATTTGTGTGGACTTCACCGACCTGAACAAGGCATGCCCCAATGACTCCTTCCCCCTCCCGCAAATCGACCAACTGATCGACGCCACTGCCGGACACGAACTGCTAAGTTTTTTGGATGCATATTCCGGTTATAATCAAATCTTAATGGCTGAAAGTGATGCCCTTTGGGCTCAAAAACGCGGGGCTCACATACCAAAGATTGGTCGCCAAGATGTTCAAAGAGCAGCTCGATAAGACCATGGAAGTCTATATCGATGATATGCTAGTGAAGTCCGCTAGAAAGGAAGATCACATCAACCACTTTCAAGAGATATTCGAAATACTAAAAAGATATGGGATGAAACTGAATCCCGAGAAATGCGCCTTTGGCATGGCGTCAGGAAAGTTTTTAGGTTTTCTCGTGTCCCAAAGAGGCATCAAAGTCAACCCTGACCAAATCAGAGCAATCGTTTCAATACCCGAAGTGCTCAACAGCAAAAAGCAGGTCCAGAAATTGACAGGTAGGATAGCTGCCCTCTCCCGTTTCATTTCTCGATTCTCGGACAGATGCCACAAATTCTTCAACGGATTTCACTGGAACGAAGAATGTGTCAAAGCCCTGCAAGAACTAAAAGCATACCCGTCATCACCACCGCCACTGTCAAAAGCGGAACCAGGCGAACCCTTACTGACATACCTGATCGTATCAGAAGGCGCAGTCAGCACAGTGTTGGTTCGCGAAGTAAAAGGTACGCAATCACCTATCTATTACATCAGCAAAACCCTAGTAGACGCCGAAACACGATATCCACACCTCGAAAAATTGGCTCTGGCACTGGTCACGACTTCGAGGAAGCTGAGACCCTATTTCCAATGCCACCCCATTAAAGTAGTGACCACTTTTCCTATGAGGAACATCTTGCACAAGCCCGAACTATCGGATCGGCTCGCCAGATGGGCCATAGAGCTCAGCGAGCACGATATCACATACATTCCTAGAATCGCCATCAAATCGCAAGCCATCGCCGACTTTGTGGCTGATTTCAACGCCAAAATATCGTTGGAGGCGGAAAAGGAAGCCCTACATTCCGCCTCAAATACCGACCTCTGGACTCTCTACACCGACGGGGCCGCAAATGCCTCGGGATCAGGACTGGGACTCATCCTTGAAGTCCTTACGAGCGAAATTATTCGCCAGTCCGTACGATGCCCCGAGATGACTAACAACGAGGCAAAATATGAAGCTGTCATTGCAACTATAAAATTAGCCGTTAGGTACGGAGCCCGCTGACTACTCATCTTGCACTGCGACTCACAACTCGTGGTAAATCAAGTCACCGGGACTTATCAAATCAAGGAACAAAGGTTGCAGAAGTATCAAGCGGAAATCCACAAGTTGATGGCACAACTCGATGAATGCCGCTTCGAACAAATTCCTAGAGCACACAATGCCGAAGCAGACGGTCTAGCCAAGCTGGCAGCGGCCACCACAAGCCTAAACAAAAAAAAGCATCGTCACTCTCATTTACTCGACGATCGATCACTGAGGTACTCTCCCTACATCTAACTTGGGACTGGCGCAACCAATTTGTATCATATTTCCCAATTGATTAAAAAAGCCAGGAAATTGCGAATACAAGCAGCCAAGTACATCCTCATTCATTATGACCTGTACAAGAGGACGTATGACGGCCCTCTAGAGAAACGCCTGGGCCCAAATCAGACGCGGAGTGTTCTTGAGGAGGTCCATGAAGGCCACTCTGGAGCTTATTTCGGCAATCGGGATTTGGTCAGATGCTGATACGGCCAGGATATTACCGGCCCACCATGAAAAAAGACGTTGCGAAGTACGTCCGCCAGTGCAAGAAGTGTCAAAAGTTCGCCCCCTTACACCAACAAGGGGAACCCCTCCATTCAGTCACTTCGCCATGGCCCTTCATCAAGTGGGGAATGGATATAATTGGACCACTACCCGCCGGACGGGGAAAGGTACGTCCTTTTTTATTAGTTTTAACTGACTACTTCTCCAAGTGGGTGGAAGCAGGTGCCTACGCCCGGATTCGCGAGTAAGAGGTCATCGCCTTCATTTGGAAAAATATCATACGTCGCTTCGGCATCCCCAAAGAAATTACCTGTGACAATGGGCGACAGTTCATCGGGCAGAAAACAACCGACTTCTTCGACAAATGGCGTATCAAAAGAATACTCTCAACACCATATCACCCTGACGCCAACGGTCAGGCAGAGTCATCCAATAAAACCATATTGAGTATATTAAAAAGAAGCTCGAAGATGCTAAAAGACTGTGACCCGAGCTATTGCCAGAAGTGCTATGGGCACATAGAACCACCCCCAAGTCCTCTACAGGAGAAACACCTTACTCGCTAGTCTACGGGACTAACGCCATCATATCAGTCGAAGTCGGTGAGCCGAGTCTGAGGTATTCGCATACAAGCGGATCGGAGAATGATACGAATCGACGCCAAGATCTCGATGAAGCAGAAGAAAGAAGAGAGATGGCCCACATTAGGCTGGTGGCCGAGAAACAACATATCGAAATATACTACAACAAGAAAGTAAAGATTCGACCGCTCAAAGTCAGTGACTACGTGTTTAAAGCCAAGACACTAGCATCCAAAGACCCCAGCGAAGGAAAATTGGGCACCAATTGGGACGAACCCTACAAATCACCGCAACATCGGACAAGGGTTCATTCCGACTAGAAACCATGGATGGGAAAATGCTCCAAAACAACTGGAACGTCTCCCACCTCAAGTATTTCCATTTCTAAAAAGAGTATCCCCGAGTCGTACTCTTTCTCTCATCCAAGTTTTGTCCCAATTGGGTTTTCTCAGAGAGGTTTTTAACGAGGCGACGAAGGAGAGGCTCGGAAATGCTTAGGAGGCTAATCTGATACACCAAGCGTTCCGACAATCGGCACGAATAGCATATCACAGGAACTAAGACTACGGCCATCTCCAACGTATGAAAGGCTAAGGCCATCTCCAATGTATGAAAGGCTACGGCTATTTCCAATGTATGAAAAGCCACGGCCATCCATAAACGCAAAAAGCTAAGGCCGCTAATAGCGTATAGAGAGGCCACGGCCATCCATAAACGCAAAAGGCTAAGGTCGCTAATAGCGTATAGAGAGGCCACGGCCATCCACGAACGCAAAAGGCTAAGGCCACTAATAACGTATAAAGAGGCTACAGTCGTCCACAAACGCAAAAGGCTAAGGCCACTAATAGCGTATAAAGAGGCTACGACCACCCATAAAAAACATAAAAGGCTAAGGCCACCAACAACGTGTAAATAAGCTGCAGCCATCTACAAACGCATAAGAGGCCATCCCTAAAACGTGCGAAAGGCCAAGGTCAATGCCGAAACAACCGACTCGACTCGACCCGATACGATCGGAGCCGAGGGAAAGACAACAGCCGCTTCAAAGCAAACAAGCAGCTAGGGCCAGAGTCGATTTAGCCTAACTACGACAAGTTAACTCGATAAAAGTCGATACCACGCAGTGAGCATGCAAGATAAAAGTACAAAAGAAGACGTAAACACAACAATATGCATGTACAATTTCTATTTACTACAAGTCATTTATAATAACCACGTCTCTTCGACTACAAAATCAAAATAAGAATTCAATCTAACTACCACCCCGGCCTTCGCCACCCCTCACTGCACCAGCTGCGCCGTCATCACCGCCCTCGGTCCGGAACAACAAAGAAATCCAGGACCCAGGACCCCGTGCCCAGCTGATTCACATCCGCAAAGGAATATCCCGCCGGGCCCGGGGAATCAGGGTTGTACCCACAAGCTTCTCGTGCGACCCTAACCAGATGGCGCTGGTCTTCGACCTCCGCCTCAGTGGCTCTACCAACGGCCCGTAGTTCCTCAAAAACTGTCCGCCTTGCCTCGGCATACACCCACATGTCATGCGCTTCACAAGATACGTCGTCGACAGGACCGGCCGTTGTCACTCTCGATCGCTTTGGCCCTGAGCTTGCCAGTTAAGGCGTCAACTCTGGCACGCAATTCAGCTGCCTCCGCCATCACCAGACGGCCAATCTCCAACTCTTCCTCCTTCTGCCGAAAAAGATTCTCCAGCTCGGTATTTCGAGCCACAGCGGCCATTAAGTCTGCATCTACCCATTCAAACTGGGTCGTACGCTCTCGCAGTCAACTGTCTGCCTGCTCCAACCCCTCGCAGAATACTTGAAATTGTGGGTCCTGGGCATAAAGGTCTGCCAGTGTTTTATGCTTGCCTCGGACCTCCCTGTACTTCTTCACCGCCCTCCTAAGGACGGCATTCTTTTTCCGATCACGCCGGCCCCGCTCCACTTCAAAAATGAGGGTCTAAAAGAAAAAGGAGAAAAGAAACAAAACCCAAGTCAGCACAAGCCTCAACGCTTATAGTAAAACAACGAGAAATAACGACAGAGCTTACATGCAAAGCTGCACCAGCGACTCGGCGGGGTAAGTCCTTGTCGCTTACATCTTTTAAGGTTTCGGTCTCAACGGTCGCGCACAGTAAGGTCATGTCCGCCGTGGCCTGCTCACTGTCCAGCAACAGATTATATGCCGTTGGGATCTTAAGCCGACGGTTAGGCCCCGTCGTCGCCATGTCCACCCGAGCATAGTCCTCTCGTGGCACATCCGCAGACGCAGGAGCTCGTCCAGAAGCTGCTCCTTCCTCGCCAACAGCCAACTCGGCAAGAGCCGGTACACTGCCTCCTTCGACTTGAGGGGAAGTAGTATCGCCTACAACTTCCCTCAGAAGGGCCGCCCTCTCTGGCGAATAGCATCACCCATGAAGACCGGCCTTGACTCAGGATGGCGGGTAACCACCTTCCTGCGCTCCACGGCTATGCCTTCACCAAGAAGCAATCGGCGCCTTTTTCGTTCAGGCGGCTCGTCGCCTTCGGAAGCCTCCTTTTCGGCAGGAGGAGATGGAGGCAAAGGGTTCTCCTCCTTTGTCGGTTAGACTACCGACTCGACTACGGGATGAGTAGTCTCAGGAGCGTCCTCGATAGATGGCTCCCGAATTGCATCCTCGCCCTCGGAGCGAACAGCGTTAGAAACATCCTCACTAGATGCCTCCACATCCGCATGCTCGCCCTCAGGTCGAGTAACCTCAGGAACGTCCCCACCTATACGCTCCTGAACTACATGCTCGAAATCAGAGTCCGCCGACGAGGAAGCAACACCACGACGTCTTCTCCTCCTTCGTGGGACACTTCGGGCTGCCAACACATTAACCAAGGGAAAAATACGTCAAAGAGTGTGATACCAAAGAATAGAGGCGCCAAACCAGAAACCGACGCAATACCTGGAAGGCCATATTTCGTGGTAAACGCCACCCACGTCCTGCATTCTTCGGCGAGTGGGATCAACCGCCCCACCCACGCCCTAATGTCCGGCACGGACCGAGGTGTGGACGCCCTGGCTGCAGATTAAAAAAAACAAGAGGTTACAAAGGTCGAGTAGGCATAAATGATTGAAAGCGTTAAGTGCATGAAACGACGCTTACGTTCGGGGTTCCAAGCTTCAGGGAATCTAGCGGGGTCCGCCACCAAATCCGAGGTTCGGACGAAGAAAAATTTCAACCAAAACTGACGGTTAGGTTTGTCGTCCGTTTCGACGACCAAACCCTTTGTCCCGCGATTCTTCAGCTGCAACATCGTCCCCCTCATGAATTCGGGACTGAACAATTGCAGTGGATGGTGTATCGTGACGTCAAGTCTGGCCCTCTCGGCATAAGTCGTCAATATACGACATATTTTTCATGTATAGGGAGTGAGTTAGGCCGGACATATGTTATAGAATCGACAAAGCTCTTCCGCCAACGGGTATATGGGGAGACCACACCCAATTATGAAGGGGTATTCATAAAAAGCACAGTACCCCGGTTTGTGTACATTGGAGAAATCTTCCTCGGCCGCTTCCATAACCACCGTGTCCGAAATCTGACAAGAGACACGCAGGTCGTCCAAGTGCGGTACATAGAATTTAGACTTCTCCCATGCAGGAGCTATACACCTTGAGGGAAAGTCCCTTCGAACATATAGCTCCCGAGGAAGCACATTGTGTATGGAAAGAGGGGTTCCCACCTTCCGAAGACGGAGGAACCCTAGAAGTGGCCTCATCCCCGTTTCCTTCGCGTTGTCTACCACCCTTCGCCATAATCGGTCTTTGATTAAAGATGGGACACGTCAACGAGCTTGTAAAGTTATAAAGCGAACTCTAAAGTCAAACGTAAAGTTACTAAAAGTCACTGTGAAAAGAACAAAGGCACGAAGAACTTTTTCTTGAAGAGATCTAAAGGATAGAAAAACTTCAAACCCCTTCCTATTTATAGTACCTTGATACACGGGATTCGAAGAGGTGAGTGTCAGAGAAAAGGGCGGGAAACTGAAACGTCAAATTGCCTCCTGACCTACCTTGGGAGCAGTTATAATTATGACGCATGCCGCCAGTGACGTCAGTGCAAAAAGCAAGCCACGTGCCAATTGTCATGGGCGACGCCACGATGAATCATTTATTCCACCTATTGCAGATGTATGTCGAATACATCTCCAACAGGAGGAGGGACTAACTCCGTGGTCTTGGCTGCGACAAGCACGCATGTGCTTCTATCGCCCCACCGATGCCTCTTGCCAGCGCCCAGTGGCTGGCCAATGACAACATCGTCGCGCGACCTAACAATGTCGTGCGCGCACATCCTGATGCCTAGCCGGCGCCCAGCGGCAGGCCCATTCCAACAGCACCTCGCGCCCAGTCCCCGATGCCAAGCGCCAGCGCCCAACATCAGGCGAAGACAACGAGTGTCGGGCGTGCCCCAGCATAGCGCGCGCAGACCCTGTCCCACAAGACCAAGTTGCTGCCATCGGACTTGTTTGTCTATTGTAATAAACTAAAGTCATTTTCATTGTATTGTTTTAGGCTAGTTTACATCATTTTCATTCATTGTGCTTCTACAGCTTTTATAGGGCTACTCATGTATCTTTGGTTTATTTATTTTAAGCATTATTCGGGGGTATATAGCATTCAAAACATTTTCAGCAATCAATTCTCTGTACTGGTGTCTCCACCCCTCGACACCGCATATTGTAATCATCATCATCATCATTCAAAACCCAATTCATTCTCAAGCTTCCGCAATTGCCATCGATAGCTAGTTTTCCCGCACGGCACTAACGCTCTAGTCTAGCGCGCGGCGGGGACTTCATTGGCGGACGACAACCGCACGCACTGACATCAGTTGCCTAGCCTTACGTTGCCCTTCCAAAGAACACCGGGAAGACGCCGCGTAACACAA
The DNA here is from genome assembly GCA_032618575.1 of Nicotiana noctiflora. NCBI lineage: Eukaryota > Viridiplantae > Streptophyta > Magnoliopsida > Solanales > Solanaceae > Nicotiana > Nicotiana noctiflora. The sequence continues at coordinate 20,805 of JASVEL010011502.1, read as the reverse complement.
TATATGGACGACGCCACGGCGAGTCGATCTTTCCCCCCTATTGCAGACATATGTCGAATACATCTCCAACAGGTGGAGGGACTAACTGTATGTGGTCGAATTGGATATAACTAATAAGGGCCGAGTATGTCTCCCCCCATGCCCACGCCTGATAAAGGCCAAGCATATCTCTCCCACGCCTACATGGCGTCGAGGGTATGTCTTTAACAACGAAGGCGTAGCGTCGACTCGCACATACGGGCGCTCTTTTCCCTCCTTTTTATATTTTTAAGACGTCAGCGGCCCTTAAATGAATTATACTTTCAACGAGAAAACCTTTCCTCTATATAAAGAGGGGTTTTCCTTATTGTAAGGGCAAGTGTTATTTCTTAATAATACGACTTCTGATTATTTCTCTCTCTATCAACCTCTCTATATTGTTTATTCTCTCTTTATCTCCCCAGTGATTTTTATTGATAGTTTACATAATCTCGCCATTTTCTTATTAGGATTCGCAATATAAAAACTATAGATCTATCTTCGGGGTTTATTATAGTTGATTACGATTTACCCCTCTCTCACAACGTTTGATTGTCCCTAACTTATAAAGTAATCGATAACTTTTGAGTCTAACACACTTCTTCCAAAAGCAAGACAAGATGAGAATCACCTTACACAGATTGTCATCACTTCCAGAGTAAATGAGATGGCCACTTTCATCAGCAAAACATACAGAATTGACATCAGACTGCAACAGAAAATTATTTCAGTTAATCAACAAAAAGTAGACAATTGAAATCTCGTGTAACCACAAAGAAGCAAATATATGAGAATTCCTAAAGTGGTAAATATGTTTTTGAATAACGAAAAGATACTGTATTTCCAAGGAAAAGAGAATGGTGACTACTAAAACAAGCACAAGAAGAATATGTATTAGCTTCATAATTGTCAAACAGAACCGGAAGTGCCATTCTAAGGGTAGTAGTAACAATAGTTTTAACAAAGCTGCTTCAACAGGAAGAGATTTGTGACAAACATCTATATCATAAGCATAATCATACTTCGTGTGCAGATATTCGAAGAGAGAGTTTGTTTGCTTCAAGATCATAAACATAGATTGCATCATCACTACTTCCAGCAACAACTTCCCGGCCATCAGTCGAAAATTTCACAGAGAAGATTCCAAAAGAATCATCCTCGTCAGCGGCCAAATCCAAACCATCATGAATTTCCTGCATTCAAGTAAGTCGGTATTAAACATCGTCAAAAAAATAGTGAGTCAGTTTGAAGTAGTCACTATACAAGACTATTAAAGAGATAGTGTATCCCCAAAAAAATGAATTTATCATTACAAAACTAATACAAGAACTTTGCGCCTCAAGAATTAAACAAGTCATTCTTTAAATAATGGAAACATTTAACTTAAAAATGCACAACCACTGCTGCCTTGCAGAGCTATAATTATCCGCTAGATGGATATATTCAGTCTGATCCCTAGCCTAAAAAGGATTAGAAATAATCTGCTAAGTGATAACCGCAAAATTGCAGTCCCTTGAAACTGTTATGCAACTGAGTTATAAGAATTCCCAAACAAACAAAGATTGATAGCCATACTGTGATGTTGGCAAGAGATTCAGTCGCAGCAGATCCTACATTTACAATATGTACGATAGGTGACATGGTAGCATATACCTGCAAAAGCAACAAAAATAGAACTTTATAACACAAAACTTAATATGTAACATGACATGTGTAATACTACCAGTTGATGTCTTAATGAGTAGGATAACTTCTATAAATAGACAATCCCTTGCGAATAACCACATAGTATAGAACTAGTTTCATTTCACCTACCTAATTAATTTGTTTTCACCTCCCTAATTAATAGTAACTTGTCGTGCCTTACCAAAAAAAAAAGGTGTTTTCATTGTGTGCCAATTCACTTCACCTACTTTACCTTTTGGTCTACCCAATTTAGTTCACCAATTTCCTTAATGAAGTGACATGTCTCCAATCTCAGATCCACAGTGGAATATATAACATTATATTCCTTCGGCCTTCATGTGACATTTATTCAATATACCATCCCAATTTACAAACAATTCCCATTATTTGTGATGTCTCTAACCAATTCCAAAATATATCTGCATTCAAAGTATTTATTCTTAATCTTCTAGGTTCGTCTAAGTAATCAAAGTAAATGGGAAGAGAGAGTAATAGTGGAAAGAGTACAAACATATTCCCAACGATTTTTCAAATGCAAGGACTTAAAAGTATATCCTGGATTTTAAGGTTGCTCACAACATCTTAGTTTTTCATTTAAGAGGTTTTCTAAGATAAGGTTGAAATTATTGGCTTTTTATTTTCCTTTTGAGATAAATATATCATAAAGTCAATTATATAGGCATAACGAAATTATGCTTACCTGCATTATGCCTCTCTAAACCAGAGAGAAACTAAGCCTGAAACTAAATCCAAAGCAAAATTTTACAGTTCCAAACTTGACATTTAGCTTTTTAAAGATTTACATGTCAGTAAATATCAAGAACTTCTAGTACTTTTTATTATTTTTTTATTTTTTTTAAATAACCATGGTGTCCGGTCCAGCTTGCGCGTAACTCGATTAATTTCACGGGGTACCTGCTACCTCTAACCAACAACATGTACTAAGTAATCATTGTCGTTGTTGTTGTTGTTATTATAATAATTATTATTTTGTGTAATATTGGCCTGAGATGAGTTTATATGGAATAACATGGTCAGTGAGCATTCATCCAGTTGGGAGCAAAGCGTAGTTGTTGTAAACATGATTCATCTGCAGCATAGAGACTTACAAGATGTCGTTGACCTGGTGAAAGAGATGTATCAGTAACTGTCCATCTCAAGCTTTTGACAAGAATGTTCTTCTGAACTTTCCACCCTCTCTCCACGTCATATATTCTAATATGGCTTCCCTGTTTTAGACAACAACGAACGAGATGCATCGGAAATTCAGAATGCAACAAAACTCAGATACAGGTTTCCACTTAAGGGTATGGGCAGCCCGTTGCACTAAGATCCCGCTATCCGCGGGGTCTGGGCAAGGGCCAGACCACAGGTTTTCGCTTAGATATGAAAAATCTTAACAAAAATGTAATATTAACACGTGTCATGCCTATTCTTCTCGATGTCAGTAAAATAGAATATAAACTGCTTCTAATACCTGAAAGGCGGCAACAAAAAGGGAACCATCTATCGAAAATTGCGACACATAAGCCCTTGTTGCCATCTGATCTACAATCCAAGGACCATTTACCGGCAAATATTTACTTAGAACATGACAACTATCTGCCTTTGAGAACCTTCCTCTACCGGAATAATTGGCTTCTCGGGCGGCTAGCATCTTGAATGTGGACACAGGAAGTTCCCTTTTCCCAGGTAGGATTTTACTGATATTTTCATGGGGTCCTGATCTAAGTTTAGTAAGCTGAGCAATTTCATGGTCCAAAAAATGTGATGGTGTGTTGTGACGAGCTCTGCCAGTAGCCCCGTGATTGGAACTTGAACCATCCAAGAGTTCGGTGTCTGCTTCCAACTTACTCATAGAATACCCCATGTCTTCAATGGACTCTGAATGTAAAAACTCAAAATACATTTTCACATGAAAGACAGTGCAGGGTGTTTGTCTGAGAGACGCGCATATCATCCATAATCAAGTTCTTAAATGCCAGACCCTGCCAAAAAGAAAGAATTGGAACATACAGAATATATTGAGCAAGACAAGCGTGTACAGAAAATTATGTTGCCCTCATTAGAAACCATAAACAAAATTTTACGGAAGAGCTTCAATAAATTAATCAACTAAACCTCAATCCCAAACTAGTTGGATCGGCTTTATAGAGTATTTCAGAGATTCATAATAGTACTATTACTGCACTAGCCATCAACAGACTGGTATGCTCCTCCTTTGTCCGGCTATGCTTAGGAGGAGTTAATTGGAGAAAATCACTCAAGTTTGCTGTTCTAAATGAACATAACATGTGTAACATGCAAATTCTTTTAAAAAGGCAGAAAATACCTTTTTTTAGCTCAATGCAATTCAGTGAAGATATTAATATATTAACAGATTTTATTGAGAGTATAAGTTCCATTAAAGCTGAACTTTTTACATTCAGTTGAGAAAAGCCAAGAGAAATGAAACAAAAATATCCCATCATAAAGGGAGAATATAGCTCAAACTCATAAATTTTCAGCTCAACTCTGCTATTCCAAATGAAAACCAACTATCGTGTAGGTGCTAAATTCTCTAAGGAGGAGAAAAAGACCATCATTAGCTCAACATAATACAGTATAAATATCAACAACAACAACAACAACAACAACAACAAACCCAGTGAGTTCCTACAAGTGGGATCTCGGGAGGGTAGTTTGTACGCAGACCTTATCTCTATCCTAGAGGGCAGAATACAGTATAAATATCAGTATATAGAAATTGTATTAGGCGTAAAACTTCCAATAAATCTGATGTTTTTACAAGAAATTCTTTTGATAACCGATAAATCCCCAAGGGTCAGTGGCGCTTGCTTCAAAACCTGGATACAGGCCCGCCCTTCTACCCTTCTCTACTAGGATTTTGTCTACAACAAGGTTCGAACCTTGTGACGTGTGGATGCCTAACCCACACATCACAAGTGCTCTTACCGCTAGGCCAAAGCCCTTGGGACGTTTTCACGGAAAATTGAACAAAGTAGTCATAAGGGAAACCTAAATATTGTCTAAAAGCAAAATTCTCAAAGAAAGCAAAAAAATAACATCTTTAGTAACATAACTCAGTAGAGGAATTAGTATACAGAGATCGCAGTATGCATATAAGTTCCATTAAAGTAAATGTTTTTAAACGCGATTGAGCAAATTAGACAAGAGAGAAAACGAAGATTCCTGTGAATTTGCAATTATGAAAGAGGGGTTTGGGGGCAGGAGCTAGCTTTATAGGTGCAGGTTCGGCCGAGCCGAGTCATTTTGCTTAAACATTGTATCTATATTAAGAAATTCATTAGATATGTATAAATATTTAATTGCGAACCCACTAACTAAGACGATCTATGAGTTCCGAGGCAATTTTAGAACCTATAAACTTTAAATCCTGGCTCCACCTCGGGGGAGGGGGGGTTCGTTGGAGCTCAAAATCAATGTGATGTTCATCGCAGCTTATGGACACTTGGACTATTCCACTGGTACATGCTAACTCCCAACGCACATGTATGGAATAACTCTACCCACTAAATCACGAGCGCAAGCTCAATATTTTGACCTAAACTTTACTATTCTAAATGAAACCAACCAAGATTTACGTGAATTTGCAATTAGGAAGGTAGAATTTGGGGTCAAAATCAAAATTTTGAGTTCAATTTTGCCATTCTAAATTAAACCCAATATGTATCTAATGTGTAAGAAATTAACAACAAACAATTAGAGCTGACATTTAACAAGCAATTGAGCAAAGGGAAAGAAAAAAAAAAGAAGGGAAAATCAAGAATTCTATGAAATTTACAGTTTATGAAGTGGGAATAAATAAGCTCAAAACCAAAATTTGACAAACCTGATTGATAAGAATCTTGGACTTTGTTTGGAATTCCAAAAAATTTCACTTGTTGTTTCTCTTCTTATCTGTTGCCTCTCACTTCTCTTGGTTTCTCCTCCCCTTTTGCTTTGTTGGACATGTTAAACACCTAACAAAGATATACTACTGTATCATAATTGGGAATAGTAAATTCACTCGAATTGCTCAAATTTACTCTGGATTACATACATTATTAACTAAGAGTATGAAACAGATTGGACTAATTTAGAGCAAGTTAAAATGGACTAAATTAATATGAACTAAACAATACTATCATTTTTTTTTTCCAAAGAAATGTGACATTATATAATCGCCGTAAAATTTAATAGACAAAAAGATATATAAAATTTATATATTTTTTTGTATATACATACATTCTGTATATTATATACAAAAATTATATAAATTTATACACTTTTTTGGCTACCAGATATAAATAATTTCGAGCACACGTAAAAGTGATATTACCCCTATTTTTTATATCTTAGTACTGTCTTCTTATAATTTATTTAATTATAAAATTAACTCTTTTTCTTTATTATTTCTCTTAATATATCAAACAGAAAAAATTAAAAAAATTGACATGATAAATTTGTATAATTTTTATATATAACATACAATAAATTTGGCTATCATTTTGAGAGTAACTATACAATGTCATTTTCCCTCGATTATCCTTACATATTTAGGTGGAAATAACGTCAAGTAGCCACTTTTAAGCATGTTGTCTAAAATATATTCATAGTTTATAATGTATTGAAAGATTAGTCAATTCGCTCAAACTTTAGGACACAGCGTCCTGAAATTTAAACCTCAAAGTTCAAACTTCAAGACATTGTATCTTAAAGTTTGAAAATTTTGTCCACATATTCGAATCTTAGATCTTGAATTTTAAATTAGCAATTCAAAAATTAGACAATTACTCCTGAATTTTAAATTAGTAGCTCAGAAATTCAGAAAATTAAGTGTTGAATTCCAAATTAGCAGCTCAAATATTCAAAATACTTAGTCATGAAATTTGGATAAATTGGTTAATCTTCAAATATATTATAAATTACGAATATATTTTAAAAGCATATGTTGAAAGTGGCTACTAGTGTACTTTGTCCACTATAATTTAGGAAATTTTACCACCTATAGAATAGGTTAGTACCCTATTTATAACATATAAATACCTTTTTTAGGATTTTACATAATATAATAACCTTTTTTATTTTGTAGCAAAAAATTTAAATTTAATACTTTCCTATATTTAAGCCTTATTAGATGGTACAAAATATTTTTCTCTCACCAATTTATGGTATAACTCCCGTTTTTTGTTATTTTCTCTTTCATCTTAATACACTTTTTCCCATGATTTGCACTGAAACGTTACTTGTTTCTCGCTTAATACAGCTTAATACACCTAAATACAAATTCACCATCTCGTGATTTGCACTGAAACGTTACTTTTTTCCCGCTTAATACAGCTTAATACACCTAAATACAGATCATAATTTACAGGAATCCCTGTTTGCGTGGCGTCATTTCATGCTGTATCATTGAATACAATTCGTTTAATACACTATATACATCATATAATAACGTAAAACATATCTATATCACGTAATATAGGAAAGAGTTTCTCTTTATTGCTAATTGGGTCTTAATGAATGCCTTTTGTGAAAAATTCTCTATAATTTATAGTTTAACTCAATCCAACTTTATGTGGGTCGAAATGAATTGAATCAATAAATATATGGGTTAATAAATTTGTCCAAAATTGAGTGATTTGGAGGCTCATTTTCATAGATTAGTCTTGGGAAATTTAACCTTATATAGCAAAAAGTATACACCCTGTTTATTATAAATTAAGATTATTTTATATAGCTACATTTTATATTTTGTATCAAAATAAGTATTTATGATATATATTACAATTGAGGCATGAAATACGCTATTTATGTTTATCTCCCTCTTAGACAGGTGGACATACTTATTTTTAAGGTAATTATCGTTGTTGTATTCATGAATATACATGTGAATACATGCGTGTACAATTGGACAATCCTGATTACAAATATTTTTTTACTGTTGTATTCATGAATACAACAGCGCGAATACATGCGCGTATAGCCGAACCGCCTAATTTTAGGCGCTTTTTGTTGTTGTATTTTATCACACCCCAAACCTGAAGGGTCGTGGTTAGAACCCGATGCCATACTCGGCCCGAGTGTACCACTTTGTAACTATAAACTCTGGAGTGTAACCCTCAACTTAGGCCAATGAGATCATATTCTGAATCGTCTGAAAATAACGCATCTCTAATCTGTGGGCTAAACATACCCAAAAGCTGATATAGACATCTACTAAAATACAAAATATACAGAACTTGTCTACAAGCCTCTAGAGATAACGGTATTGTATTATGGTTCGTGCAAGGCCTTGACCCACACCATCAAATCTGTAAATATATAATAGACTCCAAGGTATAGACCTGGCAACTCCGAGGAAGTGGAGCTTACCAACTGTCACGACCCTAGTTCACCAATTGTGAACATGTCGTGATGGCACCCAGTCCCCACGACTAGGTAAGCCTAACACGTTGCGGAATATATAAGTTATAAATACTTAAATAAGAAACAGCGGAAAAATAACATAAAAGATATGTAATTCGTGCCGCTTGGCACATACATCCGTCACACAATGAATAAAACACTACCAAGATCCGGAACCCCACGGTAACACAGACTAAAGAGAAATACAACTGTGGCTCTAAGTGTGAAGAGTATCTAACAACGAAATGAAGAAATGTCCACTAGTAATACTAGAATAGAAGGGAAGCCTCCGGATCCGCGGACGTAGCAGATCATACCTCGAAGTCTCCCAGAAATGCTGCTGAATCACCTGGTGTGAGCCTGTCCTGATGTACCTGGATCTGCACAACAAAAGTGTGCAGAAGAGTAGCATGAGTACACCACGGCGGTACTCGGTAAGTGCCAAGCCTAACCTCGATGGAGTAGTGACGAGGAAGGTCAGGGCCCTACCGAGAAACAATAATAATATGATGATAACAAAATAAACAGTTTAACAGATAACAACAAAATTTCCAAAATAACAACATTTACCGAAACTGTCTACAACCAAGCTAATAACAAATAACCAACTCAAATAAACAAATCCAGGATCTGTGGGAATTGAACCCACAGTCCCATTCTCAGTACCCCTGGGTCTCCGGGAATCGAACCCGCAGCCCATGTCTCAATAATATCTCAATAACTCGGGATCTCCGGGAATCGAACCCGCAGTCCCTACCAATAACTCAGGATCTCGGGAATTGAACCCGTAGTCCCTACCAATAACTCAGGATCTCGGGAATCGAACCCGTAGTCCCTACCAATAACTCAGGATCTCGGGAATCGAACCCGTAGTCCCTACCAATAACTCAGGATCTCGGGAATCGAACCCGTAGTCCCTACCAATATCACGTCGGGTCTCTGGGAATCGAACCCACAGCCCTGGGTCTCCGGGAATCGAACCCGCAGTCCACAAACACGGCCAATTAAGGAAATCCACAGAGAGAAATAATTATGCTCAACTATAACTTCACCGAAAAATAGTGCCAATAATTAACAAGGAATTCAAACAAGGCAGTTAGGCAACTAAACAGTTAAGTGCTACCTAATCATGCTCTTCTAACCACTACCGGGTAAAATATCAAATTAACAACCAAGACAGGGATATCGCTCATCGAACATTTGAATAAAGTACGTGTTCGACAACCAGCGCATGTTCACGCCCGTCACCTCGCGTACAAGGCATTTAAACTATCACATAATATCCTAGGGGTGAAAATTCCCCCACACGAGGTTAGACAAGCCACTTACCTCAATTCCGGTACAAAACCGCTAAGCAATAACCCTCTTGCCACGAATGTCGGCCTCCACAAGTGTAGAATCCGATAAAAATCAATAGAATCACATCAAAATAGGCCAATTGGGCATTACCCAATCAAATTAACTCAAAATTCACCAAAACCCACAAGTTGCCAAAACCCGACTTTCGGTACGCTTATCGAAAAATCACAAAAATTATATATTCGGGTTCCTTATCTCAATACGAGTCCGTGCATATAAAATTTATCGAAATCGGACTCCGTTTGCCCATTCAAATCAAAGTGTTTTCTTAAATTTAGGCCTAGGGCTCAAACCCACCTTAAATCTTCCATTTACAGGGATTTAACCAAGGATTTCATGTTAAAATGATGTAATTAAGCCACAAAACTTACCTCCAACGAATCCCCAATGAATTACCAGCAATTCCCGTGAGTTTCTCTCTCTAGAACTCAAAAATGGCGTCTTTGGGTATTAAACCCGCGACTGGTTCTGTTCTGAACTTAACTTCACTGCCAGCCTCATTTCTTCATCGCGTTCGCGACGCCTCTCACGCGAACGCGATGCCTTCCTCCTCTTCTTCATCGCGAACGCGGCACTCTCTCACGCGTCCGCGAAGATCAAATCCTCAGCCTCCTGACTTTTACTCAACGCGAACGCGACGTGAAGTCACGCGTCCGCGATGCCTTTCCTTTCCCTCTTACGCGAACGCGACCCACCCCTCGCGAACGCGATGACCAACTGGCCTCACCCTTCGCGAACGCGGCATTGACCTCGCGAACGCGATCCCACACCATCAAATCTGTAAATATATAATAGACTCCAAGGTATAGACCTGGCAACTCCGAGGAAGTGGAGCTTACCAACCAAGCTCATGTTTGACTCTGTCTACTTGAGGTCTATCCAATTATCTATCAGGACTTGCATGCATGAAATGCAGCATCCCCGGCAAAAGGGACGTCAATACGAAATAATGGTATGTAAGGCAATAAAATAACTGGAATCGGGAACTAACTCATAATATAATAACTAGAAGTAACTGGGTGTGAAGACCTAAAGGGTCATCACCTATTTTCTTACCCATTATGTACTTTTGAGGCCTTAAAAACCTCATTTAGGATTGCCTCGATTTGCTTGCATAGTCCGAGCATGTAGCCGGAAAGATTAAATATGAATTTATGTAAAAATGCTAAATTTTTATATTAAAATAAATAATTTGACATCGGTCAATATTTTGAGTAAACGGATTTGGACCCATGATTCGACGGTCCCTGAGGGTCCGTAGGAAAATGTGGACTTGGGCATATGCCCGGAATCGAATTTTGAGGTCCCAAGCCCGAGAAATGTATTTTTGAGTAAAATTATTTTTTGAAAAATATTCAAGGAAATTGAAAATAAAAACTGATTAGAAAGTGATGGTATCGGGCTTGTATTTTGGTTCTTGCGCCCGGTACAGGTCTTATATATGGTTTAAGTACTTTCTGTAAAGTTTGGTTTAAAACAGACGTTGATTGATGTGTTTCGGACTTGAAACGGAAAATTTGATGTTTTGTGAAATTGGAAAGAAATCATAGATTTTAAGGCTTAATTCGATGTATATAATGTTATATTAGCGATTTGATCGCACGAGTAAGCTTGTAGGATAATTTTGAGGCTGCGTGCATTTAATTTGGAGCCCCAAGGGCTCGGGTAAGTTTTAGATAGGCCACGGATTGCATTTTTAAACTTAAAGGATTGTTGGTATACATGACGTGTAGGCTACGCATTTATGAAGCCAGCCTCGCAAATGCAATAATTTACCTAGGCAGCCTTTTTCGCAAATGCGAAAAACACCATCACAAATGCGATGCCCACCTAAAATCCCAGCCTTCGCAAATGCGATACACTTCTCGCAAATGTGATGTCGCAAATGCAACTACCCCCTTCACAAATGCGAAACTTGGAAAAATAGGAAGGGTTCGCAAATGCGAACCCTGCTTCGCAATTCCCATGTCTGAGGGTCAGGGTTCGCAATTGCGAACCCTAGTTCACATTTCCCACATCTATAACCTACATTTTTCATACTTAGTCTATTTTTATATATTTTTCACCCCATTTTCAATACACAACTCCTTTCGGTGATTTTTCAAGAACAAGCCTTCTTCCAAATCAGTTTTAAGTTAATTTTTACTCATTTCTTTCAATCATTAACATCATTTAACATGTTTTCAACTTAAAATCAAGAAATTTCATGGGTGAAATTGTGTGTTTTGGGTAGAACTTAGGTTTTTCTAAAAATTGGGGATTCAGGCCTCACTTTGAGGTCCAGTTTCAAAATAAATTATATATTTGGGTTTGTGGGGGAATGGGTAACTGGTTTTTGGTTCGCACCTCAGATTTTGACCACGTGGGCTAGGGGCATTTTTGACCTTTTGGATAAAACCTTGTAAAACTTATTTTCAAGCATTGGAGTTGATTCATTAGTGTTTATTAATGTAATTAAGTAACTTGTGACTAGATTCGAGCGAATTGGAGGTGGAATCACAGGGTAAATCTGTGACGACCCGGCCCGTCGTCACGGGAATTATCATCTCGTTATATTGTAATTTCATGTTTTGTGCTTTTATATCAGTGTTAGAGTCTATCGGGTGAGTTAGGAGCGATTTGGATTGAAAATGAGGCATATAGCCTTTTTGAAGGAAACTTGAATATGGAAAGTCAACCCGGAGTTGAATATTTAGTTAGAGGGCTCGGAATCGGATTCTGATGATTCGGTTAGTTCCGGGAGGTGATTTGTGACTTAGGGGAGCGATCGGAATTGAATTTGGAGGCCGGTGTAGAAATAGGCTTGAATTGGCTAAGGTTGAATTTTGGCGAAATCCGAACGGTAGGTGAGATTTTGATCCGGGAGTCGGAATGGAGTTCCGACAGTTGCAGTAGCTCCGTTAGGTTATTTTGGATGTGCCTGCAAAATTTCAGGTCATTCGGACGTCGTTTGGTCGGGTTTTTGATTGGATGTTAGTTTCGGAAATGTTGAAGAAACTTAGGCTTGAATCTGTGTGAAATTGGTGATTTTGATGTTTAGGATGGTGTTTTTATGCTTGGAATAAGTTCATATCGTGTTTTGGAGTATGTTGGTAGTTTTCGTTGGGTTCCCGGGGGCCTCGGGGTGAATCCGGACCATCATCCGGCATTTTTGGAACTTGGAAGTCTGCTGTAAAATTGCAGATCACTGGGCATAAAATAAGCCTTCGCGTTCGCGAAGGCAAGTTCCGCGTTCGCGTAGGCCGGGGTTAGTGGTCATCGCGTTCGCGAGGGGTGGTACCGCGTTCACGTAAGAGGAAGCTGGGAAGCATCGCGTTCGCGATGGTTTGGGTCGCGTTCGCATATAAGGAATTCATAAGGCATCGCGAACGCGTGAGGTATGTCGCGTTCGCGTAGAGGAAAAATCCGGGCTGGGGGAGAATGGTCTTCGCGGACGCGTGACTGTGTGTCGCGTTCGTGATGAAGGACTGGAATAAGGCATCGCGTTCGCTTGAGAGGCGTCGCGAACGCGATGAAGAAATTTGACTGGCAGTGAAGTTAAAACCAAAACATAACCAGTCGCGAATTTAACACCCAAAACCTCCATTTTTGAGTTCCAAGAGAAGGTATTGACGGGAGATTGCTGAGAAAATCATTGGGGTTTTGTCGGAGGTAAGTTTTGTGGCTTAATTACATCATTTTAACATGAAATCCTTGGTTAATTCCCTGTAAATGGAAGATTTAAGGTGGGTTTGAGCCCTAGGCCTAAATTGAAGAAAAATACTGATTTGAGTGGGCAAATAGAGTCCGATTTTGGTAAATTTTATATGCCTAGACTCGTATCGAGATGAGAATTCCGAATATGTGACTTTTGTAATTCTTCGAGAAGCGTACCGAAAGTCGGGTTTTGGCAACTTTGTCATTTTTGGTGTAAATCGAATTGTATTGATTGGGTGTCGTCCCATTGGCTTAATTTGTTGTATTTCTACTATATTTGATTAGATTCTACGCGTGCGGAGCTTGATTTTCGTGGCAAGGGCATTGCGGAGTAGTCGTCGCGTTGTATTGAGGTGAGTAATAGATGTGGGTGATGACCAGCGGGTTCGAAACCCCGGTATACCACTTTGTGACGCTGTATAGCGGCAGCGGGTTCGAAACCCCAGTATACCACTTTGTGACGCTGTATAGCAGCGAGACACGTACTCTCGTGTGAGTGCGGGGTCGATTGTGATTGGGGACTATGGCTTAGTCCGACCTGTTGATACTGTGTTATGATATTGGCTATTCTGGAGCCGTCGAACCTCCTTCTCGGATGGTTGCATACTATATATTGTGATATTGGCCACTCTTGAGTCGAGGAACCCCCTTCTTGGGCGGTTGAGAATACTTGTGGGCCGTGAGCCAGTTATTGGATCCTGCGAGGATCGTTATCATTGTCTTATCATATTGACATGTTAGTTACTACCAGTCCGCAGCTATTTCTGTTATCATGTTATTTCCAATCTTTGGAACTTGATATTACTGTTTTCAACTGAAAAATGATAAAAGATGTTTTCAAAACTACTTTTGAGCATGTGAGGCTGTATTTGCATATTAGCTTACTGGTAGTGGATCGGGCTGCGCGCCGCAGCGGTATATATGTTGGATCGGACTGCACACCGCAGTGATATTGTGCTTGGGCTGTAGGAGCCCCTCCGGAGTCTGAACCCCCACAGTGAGCACGGGTACCCAAATTGGATCGGGCTACGCGCCGTAGCGGTCATATCATGCATTGCATTGCATTTAGCTACATCCGATAGTTGTTATACTATTTTGCTGGTACTTGATAGTACAGGTACAGTTGATATTGATTCTGTGACAGGGTATTTGATTACAGCTTTACATAGTGCTTTATTGCGGATTTCTTATCTGCGTTGTCTTACCCTTATTTATTACCACTGAGTCTGGCAGTACTCATTTTACTCAATGCACCTTGTGTGCAGATACAGGTACCTCTCAGCAGTGATCCGTTAGCTGTTCGAGGCGACTTCTATAGGATATTCGAGGTAGCTGCAGAGTCCGCAGGACCCGATATTCCTTCCTACTGTATTTTGATTCTGTATTGCTATTTCTTTCCGCACTTGGTATCTTGTAAACCATTATTACACTTATGTTCATTAGAGGCTCATGACTCTTGACCCTTCGGTCTATGGGAGTTGGTATATTTTGGGACTTGGTTCCCCGTTTTCGTTATATGTATCGTTGTTGCTTCGTGATTTGATATGCTTAAATGGGATAAAGCGAGCTTCTAGCTCCGTTATTGTTAATGATTGGTCAGGCTGGCTTAGCAATGTGTTGGGCGCCATCACGACCGAATTTGGGGTCGTGACAAAATCTATAGTAGAGGTTTGAGTTGAGTTCAAAGTATTAAGGTAAGTGTTTGATTTAACCCTAGTTAGAGGGATTAGAAGTTGAGTCTTATTTGCTATGTGGTAATTATCCAATATGAAGTGTAGGCATGATAAAAAGTATCTACACGTTGGTGTCTAGCATGACTGATAATATGTGAATTTTACTATATTTATACCCTAAATAATCACACTTTAATGTTGTTTTGATGATATATATGATGACAAAATGCTCTTATCAGTGTTTATCATGTGTTATAGGTACACAATAGTTGAGGAAGGCAAAAAGAGCAATTTTGGAGTTAAAAGGAGATGAAAAAGGCCATTTGTGCAAAAATCATGGAAACTACGCTTGAACAGCCCTGAAGAATCGGAGATACTGTTTGAACGCGGTTCCACCGCAGTAGATCAAGTCTGCTGAAGTTTGTGAGATTCAGAAAGGGGTGTTGTCACGACCCCAAATCCGGTCGTGATGGCGCCCAGCACATTGCTAAGCCAGCCTGACCAATCAATATCAACCACGGAACTAGAAGCTTTCTTAAACCCATTTAAGCAAATTAATTAACGAAATAACAGTAATACATATAACGAAAACGGGGAACCGAGTCCCATAATACATCAACTCCCATGGACCAAGGGTCAAGAGTCATGAGCCTCTTCTGAACATGAGTGTATAAAGGTTTACAAAATACCAAGTGCGGAAAGAAATGTCAATACAAAATCAAAAGACGATAGGAAGGAATATCGGGTCCTGCGGACTCTGCGGCTACCTCGAATATCCACAAACGTCGCCTCGCACGGCCATTCTGGATCACTGCTGAGAGGTACACGGATCCGCACACAAGGTGCGGGGAGTAAAATGAGTACTGCCGGACTCGGTGGTAATAAACAAGGGTAAGACAGCGCGGATAAGAAATCCGCGATAAAGCACTATGTAAAGCTATAATCGGCTACCCTGTCATAGAATCAATCTTCACTGTACCTGTTCCGACAAATACCAATAAATAGCATAACAGGCTAGCGGATGTAGCTAAATGCAATGCAATGCATGATATGAACGCTACGGCGCGTAGCCGACTCCAATTTTTGGGTACCCGTGCTCATCGTGGGGGTTCGGACTCGGAGGGGCTCCTACGACCCAAGCACATCTCATAGAGATATCACTGCGGCGTGCGGTCCGATCCAACATATATCTCGCTGCGGCGTGCGGCCCGATCCACTACTAGTCAGCTAATATGCAGATACAGCCTCGCAGGCTCAAAAGTAGTTTTTTTTTTGAAAACTCTTTTATCATTTTTCGGTTGGAAAACAGTAATATCAAGTTCCAGGAGATTGGAATTAGCATAATAACAAAAATAGCTGCGGACTAGTAGTAAACTAGCATGTCTATGTGATAAGACAATGATAACGATCCTCGCGGGATCCAATAACTGGCTCACGGCCCACATGTATACTCAACCGCCCAAGAAGGGGGTTCCTCGGCTCAAAGTGGCCATTATCACAATATATATATATATGCAACCATCCGAGAAGGAGGTTCGACGGCTCTAGAATAGCCAATAATACAATATCAACAGATTGGACTAATATGTAGTCTCCAGTTCATGATCGACCCCGCACTCTCAAGAGTGTGCGTGTCTCGCCGCTATACAGCGTCACAAAGTGGTATACCGGGGTTTCGAACCCGCTGGTCATCACCCGCATCTATTACTCACCTCAATATAGCGCGACGACTATTCCGCAATGCCCTTGCCACGAGAATCAAGCTCCGCACGTATAGAATCTGATCAAATACAGTAGAAATACAACAATTTAGGCCAATGGGACGACACCCAATCAATACAACTCAATTTACATCAAAATTCCCAAAGTTGTCAAAACCCGAGCCCCGGGCCCACATTCCGAAAATTTACGAAATTCACATTTCTGGAACCCTCGTCTCAATACGAGTCTAAGCATATCAATTTTACCAAAATCGGACTCCATTTGCCCACTCAAATCCTTGTTTTTCTACAATTTAGGCCTAGGGTTAAAACCCACATTTAATCTCCCATTTACAGAGAATTAACCAAGGATTTCATGTTAAAATGATGTAATTAAGTCACAAAACTTACCTCCAACGAAACCCCGATGATTTCCCAGCAATCTCCCGTCAATTTCTCCTCTTGGAACTCAAAAATGGAGTTTTGGGTTAATGAACCCGTATGTGAAATGTTCTGTAATTAAACTCACTGCCAAAGCAATTTGCTCTACGCGTTCGCGACGCCTATCACGCGTCCGCGAAGCTCTGCCCAAAAATACCCTTCGCGAACGCGACACACCTTCACGCGTCCGCGAAGGCCAACTTCCCAGCTCCGGATTTTTACTCTACGCGAACGCGACGTGAAGCCACGCGTCCGCGATGCCTTACCTTTTCCTCTTGCGCGAACGCGATCCAACCCATCGCGAACGCGATGACCAACTGGCCCCAACCTACGCGAACGCGTCACTGCTCTCGCGAACGCGATGCCTTACTGACCTGGCCTTCGCGAACGCGGGACCCTCCTTCGCGAACGCGAAGGCTTATTTTATGCCCAGTGATCTGCAATTTACAGCAGATCACTTCTTGCTTCCAAATGCCGGATGATGGTCCGGATTCACCCCGAGGCCCCGGGACCTCAACGAAAACCACCAACATACCCCAAAACACGATACGAACTTGTTCCAATCATAAAAACACCATCCTACACATCAAAATCACCAATTACACACGGATTCAAGCCTAAATTTCTTAAAACATTCCAAATTACACATTCAATCAAAAACCCGACCAAACGACGTCCGAATGACCTGAAATTTTGCAGGCATATCCAAAATCACCTAACGAAGCTACTGCCACTGTCGGAATCCCATTCCGACCCCCGGATCAAAATCTCACCTACCGTTCGGATTTCGCCAAAATTCAACCTTAGCCAATTCAAGCCTATTTCTACACCGGGCCTCCAAATTCAATTCCGATTGTTCTCCTAAGTCATAAATGATCCCCCGGAACTAGTCGAATCATCAGAATCCGGTTCCGAGCACTCTAACTCAATAGTCAACTCTTGGTTGACTTTTCATATTCAAGCTTTCTTCAAACATGCTATTTGTTTCATTTTCAATCCAAATCACTCCTAATTCACCCGATATACTCTAATACTGTTTTAAAAGCATAATATATGTAAATGCAAGGTAACGGGGTGATAATTCCCGTAACGACGGGCCGGGTCGTTACATTCTCCCCGACTTAAACAAACGCTCGTCCGCGAGCGGGTTAAGAAACATACCTGGAGCATCAAACAAGTGTGGATATCTGCTCCGCATTTTCCTGCTCGGTCTCCCAAGTTGCTTCCTCCACAGGACGACCTCTCCACTGCACTTTCACTGAAGCTATATCCTTGGATCTCAGTTTACGAACCTGTCGACCCAAAATGGCTATTGGTTCCACATCATAAGTCAAATCCTCATCTAGCTGTATCGTGCTGAAGTCCAACACATGAGACGGGTCTCCGACATACTTCCGGAGCATAGATACATGGAACACCGGGTGAATTCCCGACAAACTGGGTGGCAAAGCAAGCATATAAGCCACCTCCCCAACTTTCCTAAGCACCTCAAAAGGTCCAATAAACCTTGGGCTCAACTTTCCTTTATTTCCAAACCTCATAACGCCCTTCATAGGCAAAACCTTCAGCAACACCTTCTCGCCCACTGAATAAGACACATCTCGGACCTTTCGGTCGGCATAACTCTTCTGACGCGACTGAGCTTTGCGAAATCTCTCTTGAATCACCTTCACCTTATCTAAGGCATCTTGGACTAACTCTGTCCCTAACAACCTAGCCTCGCCGGGCTCGAACCAACCAACTGGAGACCTACACCGCCTCCCATATAAAGCTTCATACGGCGCCATCTGAATGCTGGACTGATAGCTATTATTATAAGCAAACTCCGCCAAAGGCAAATAATCAGCCCATGAACCACCAAAATCAATGACACAAGCACGCAACATGTCCTCCAATATCTGAATAGTACGCTCAGACTGCCCATCCGTCTGTGGATGAAATGCTGTGCTCAACTCCACCTGTGAACCCAACTCTCGCTGAAATGTCCTCCAGAACTGAGATGTGAACTGGGTACCTCTGTCCGATATAATGGAAATAGGAACTCCATGCAATCTCACTATCTCACGGATGAATATCTCTGCCAACCGTTCTGAGGTATAGGTAGTACACACTGGGATGAAATGAGCTGACTTAGTCAGTCTATCCACAATCACCCAAACTGAATCAAACTTCCTCGCTGTCCGAGGGAGTCCACTAACAAAGTCCATAGTTATTCTTTCCCACTTCCACTCCGGAATATCAATACGCTGGAATACACCACCAGGTCTCTGATGCTCATACTTGACCTGCTGACGGTTTAGACACCGAGCCACGTGGCTCGCAATATCTTTCTTCATCTTTCTCCACCGATAGTCCTGCTTCAAATCCCGGTACATCTTCGCGGCTCCTGGATGAATAGAATACCGCGAGCTATGGGCTTCCTCCAATATCAATTCACGAAGGCCGTCAACATTGGGCACGCATATCCGGCCCTGCATCCGCAACACACCATCACTATCAATAGTGACATCCCTAGCATCATCATGCTGAACTCTGTCCTTAAGGACAAGTAAGTGTGGATCATCATACTGGCGCTCTCGAATACGATCATATAAAGAAGAACGAGCTACTACATAAGCCATCACCGGACTGGGCTCAGAAATATCCAGCCTTACCATCTGGTTAGCTAACGCCTGAACATCAACTGCTAGGGGTCTCTCCCCAACTGGAATATACGCCAAACTGCCCATACTAATAGCCTTCCGGCTCAATGCATCAGCCACTACATTGGCTTTTCCGGGATGATACAAGATAGTAATATCATAGTCTTTAAGCAACTCAAGCCATCTCCGCTGCCTCAAATTTAGATCTTTCTGCTTAAACAAATCCTTGAAGGCTGCGGTGGTCTGTATATACATCACAAGATACACCGTATAGATAATGCCTCCAAATCTTCAAGGCATGAACAATAGCGGCTAACTCCAAATCGTGAACGGGGTAGTTTTTCTCGTGGGGCTTTAGGTGACGAGAAGCATATGCGATAACTCTACCCTCCTGCATCGACACACGACCAATGCCCACTCCCGAGGCATCACGATATACGGTATAAGAACACTGAAGGCGTCGGTAGAATCAGGGCCGGTGCCGTGGTCGGTCTTTGTCTTGAGCTTCGAAAGCTCTCCTCGCACTCCTCGGACCGTAAGAAAGGAACACCCTCTGAGTCAATCTAGTCGAGGGTGAAGCGATAGAAGAGAATCCCTGAACGAATCAGCGATAATACCCTGCCAATCCTAGAAAGCTACGGATCTCAGTAACTGAGGTCGGTCTGGGCCAACTCTGCACTGCCTCGACCTTCCTCGGATCTACCTGAATACCATCACAGGACACAACGTGCCCTAAGAATGCCACGGACTCAAGCTAGAAATCACATTTGGGGAACTTGGCATACAGCTTCTCCTCTCTCAACCTCTGCAACACAATACTCAAGTGCCGAGCATGCTCCTCCTGGCTACGAGAGTAGACTAGTATGTCATCAATGAATACGATCACAAATGAATTAAGATACGGCCTGAATAAACTGTTCACCAGATGCATAAATGCTGCTGGGGCGTTGGTCAGCCCAAAAGACATCACAAGGAACTCATAGTGACCATATCTGGTTCGGAATGCGGTCTTCATAATGTCAGACTCTCTAATCTTCAGCTGATGGTAGCCTGAACGAAGATCAATCTTCGAGAACGCCCTAGCTCCCTGGAGCTGATCAAATAAATCATCAATAGAAGGTAGAGGATACTTATTCTTCACTGTTACTTTGTTTAGCTGCCTGTAGTCAATACACATCC